>SCHK01088976.1:0-12758 GCA_004124795.1 Poropuntius huangchuchieni
GTGTTTATAGCCCTTTTGAAGCTGCACTGAAACCGTAACCGAGTCCATGATTTCCACTATATGCTGGAACATTTTCATCAAAAACCTTATTTTCTTTTCGACTGAAGAAAGAAATACATAAACATCTTGGATGACATGGGGGTGAGTAAATTATCATGAAATTTTAATTTGAAAGTGAACTAATCCTTTAAGAAGTCTAAAATCAAGACAGCATTTATTTAATCAGGGATACAGTAAAACCAGTAGTAGTGTGAAATATTTATTTATTTAGTCATTTAGCAGATGCTTTTATCCAAAGCGACTTACAAATGAGGACAATAGAAACAATCAAAAAAAACAAAAGAGCAACAACATGCAAGCGCTATGACAAGTTTCGCTTAGCAAGTTTAAAAAAAAACAAAACAAAAAAAGTATATAGAATAGAAAAAAAGATAGCTAGTTTAAAAAAATATATTATTACAATAAAACATTTTTTTGAAATTTTTTGTAATATTATAAACAATTTCAGTGCCACTTTTGATTAAATTAATCCTCGCTGAATAAAAGTGTTTGTCATTCATTCAAACAACAAACAAAATTGTGCCCCAAACTTTTGAACAGTAGTGAATGTATGTAATAAAAATAAAATGAAATCAATTTTAACTCATAATGTAATAATATGCATAACCAGTCCTAAAAATGCATATTAGGAACTATGTCAGGAGAAGGTCTAAATAAATAAACAAACATTCTGAATGCAGTTTTTTTTTTTTTTTTTTTNAGAACTATGTCAGGAGAAGGTCTAAATAAATAAGCAAACATTTTGAATGCTGTTTTTTTTTTTTCTTTACGTTTCTGACTCTGATTATGAATATCGTTAGCGAAGCGCCAAGCCTGAAAGTGTCACTGCGTGATAATCATGTGCATTGATCACCGTGTTAAAAGTTCTCTATACGCATCATTTCTGCCTGCTTAACATCATTGCACCTTTCCAGAGCCCATCCCGTGTAGCCTGCGCCTCTGCCAGTTCTGCAGTGGAGCATGCAGCGTTATTCTGCTAGGTTAAGTGCGGCACAATCTAATTACTCTAATGTCGGTTGCGGTCTTAAATCACACTTATTGGGTAAGTGCGCCCGTTTGTCTGTCCTTCAGAAGGGAAGCCGCTCCGCTCTGCTCTCGGACTAATTATTCCAACTGGATATGAGCAATTGCACTTATTGGCTAGGGCATGGCACCGGCTGCCTGCGCTCCCATTCGTTGCCAGTGAAGCATGCGTGCGATTGGGTCCTGGGAAGGAGTGGGAGGGGCGTTCTCTCTTTCCTCCCTGTGCTGGAGCGTGTGTGGATGTGAGCACTCTTTTCTCTCCTATTATTTGAGTGGCTGCAGGTACTGGTGTCTGCCTCTTTGCCTCTGTGCCAGAGGGATAAAGAGGGAAAGACAGAGGACTAGTGCTTCATATCCCCCCTCTGGCCTCCCCGTCTCCCTGCTCCCTGTCACTCCATCCTTCCTTCCTCCCTCCCGGACCACCCGTCAGCGGCTGGATCAACCCGCCCGGACCCTCCTCCCACAACCCCTTTGACTATCCTCACTTCACCGTCCCGTCTTGTGAACTGAGTGCAGGTAAGCCAGCACCTAGATGTGACTTTGTTGTGCTTTTTTTCCCGCTTCTCTACACTCTTTCCTCTTTGCATGTCATTTTGTCTCTGTTTCTCACACACGCTCTTTCTCACGCACCCTCCCTCACTCTCTTTAGCTTTCAAGTTTTCCCCTCTGGCAGTTCCTCTCAGAGGGAAGCGTGCAAAGAGAGATGAGGGATTAGAATCTGTGAGGTCACTGTTTTTGAGCCCAAACTCAGTTCGCACAGAGTACTTACCACTTCCTCTATCTAAGACTTTATCTGAAGCGGTGTAATGCCCACTGGCTATGGATACGCTGGAAAACCGATGCTCCGCGCCACGAACTGAGTGTGTACTTTAGCTTCACACGCTTCCTCTGTGTTGTCCTTGACCCCTGCAGCAGTTTATTTTCTGTGTGTCAGAGTTGTTTAATGCTGAGGTGTTTAGAGGAAACTTACAGATGCTTTTGCGTTTCTAGGATTACCCATGTCATGATGTAACTACAGGACTGACTTATTCAAATAAGGTATTCGTTGTTCATTCAGACATTTAATATAGTCAGAAACATACAGTGCAAGTGCTTGTTTTTTTTTGTTTTTTAAGAAAAAGTATTTTAGCATAATTTTTTGAATTTTTGAAAGGTATTTACAACAGGAATACAAATCTATAAAAGCGTAATCATTTTACGTTTGTGGCTCTGTTGTAAATACTTTTTAAACTTTTAAAAATACAAAAAAAAAAGTAAATTCTATTTTTTTTTTTCTACCAGTCTGTAGTCTGATTTTTCTGAAAAAGTGTAAACATTGCACTTTTAATATTACTCAGCCCAGCATTTGTTCAGTTTTTGGCAACACGATCTGTTTATCTCACCAATAGTTTGAGGAAGCATTTATAAACATTCAGTGTTTGTTGAAATTACTGTGAGTTCAAGTCCTTCTGGGAAGTTTGTATTTATGAGTTGGGAAGTTGTAATTACGATGTCAGGCACATTCAGATCACACTGGTCAGAAAAAGATGGCGATGTACCTTTTCTGCAAAAAATACAGCAAGGATTTTTAATTCTACTTTTGCAAAATGAAGAATGCACAATAGGTGTTTTTACTTCATTGAATATATGAAGGTGCTATAAATGGAATTGTTATGAACAATAAATAAATATTCATAATTGTACAAAACAATGATATTTTGTACACGAAACTTTATTCACTTTAACAAATTTACCATCAACTACAGATGTTGAATTCATCGTCCGCCATTTTTCTTACTTTCACACCCCCAACCCAACTCAGAAACTCTAGGCTCAAAGAAAATCGAGAGTTTCCCCCTTGCACTTACAATTTTGTGGAGCCATTCACATGCTATCAACTTCTTAATACAGTCTATCCGACGTGACTTGAATTTGCCATTGCATTTTTTCATTTAACATATATATTTGCACAAATCTGGCAGTAAAAAACCTTAGTATCCAAAAAGGGAGCTATTAAAAGCGTAATTCTCGTCAAAAGAATATTCCGTCATCATTTACTCAACTTCACGTTATTTCAAACCTGTATGACTGATAAAAGGAGATATTTTGAGAAATGTCTCAGTGTTTTTATTTTGTGTGTGTCCGTACAATGGAAGTCAGTGGTAACCAAAACTGTTTGGTTACCAATATTCTTCAAAGAAGAAAATAAATCAGGTCTTAAACGTCATGATGGTAATTAAATGACAGAATTTTCATTTTTGGGTGATATATCCCTTTAAACCATATATTTAATCCTTGTCTTCTCAGAATAGAGAGAATACAAAGAGTTGTTAATATGTTTATAAGATTCTCTTATAAGAAACTATCAAGACAGTTGTTGACCTGAAGGGGAAAACTGACCGCAGAAGTTTGGACTTGCATTCCAGGATGCACTGACGCGTGAAATCGAGTAGCTAGAAGCATTAGCGTTAATATACTTGCATAGAGTATATTTCAGGTCTAAATCTACAGAGCACAGCAGACAAAAAACTGCTTAGGTCTTCATCCAGTTCAGTGCTTTGATGTGAATGGGTGCTGCGTGAGATTGAAGTGGTGCAAACATCAATACCGGCCCATGGTTTGACAGATCTCGAACTTGTCTCCTGCACTTTAACGGGAAAGATGTTTCCAATCAATCTGATTAACGGCATTACATCCCCAATGCTTGCTCTTTTTACAAGCATATTATACCAGAACGTATTCTCTTTATTAGTCAGTTTTTAAATGTAGAGCAGAATTTTCTGGGGTTATTGAAAGCAACGGTTAGGTGAGTGAATTCTGAGAAGAACAGGTGTCTTAATTAACACCATTATTCCTTTGCTGCCTTGTTGGCCTATTTCCAACTGCGGAATAAAGAAGGAGTGATTGTTCCAACAATAAACGAACCTTCAACTAACACAGACGGAATAGCAGGGATGAAAAATGCTACCTTACTTTATTTAACTGAGCATTGATCTGTTTAGTTATATGCAGTTCTTGTAAAGTGGATTTCATCAAAAGTCTTCAGAAGCATAAAACGGCATACCTTATGCTAATCTAAACATACATTCAACCTCTCATTTTTTTTTTTTTTTTATTAGAAAACTATCGTAATTTGTTTCCTTTTAGAAGGACATTTAATGACGTTGCGCAGTGACTTTTTAGCTGCCCCTCATGTTTACTCTAAAACAACTCAGCAGCTTCATACTGCTGATTTTATATTGTTTCTAAACCACTGCGCAAATAGCGGCACCTCCTGAGAAGTAAAATGTGCCTCAATGCTTGACTTATAAAGAACTGTGACTTTTAGATCTAGTAGGTTCTTGGATGTCAAAGTTGTTTCACTGACAGCTTGAGTGTTTTGAAATGTTCCTGTCAGGCAATCAGGATTTGCATTTTAGCATGGTGCTTTTTTTAGCGGTTCGCTTGTGGACTTATATTGGATCATACGTAGTATGATTACAAATATGGGCAGATTCTTAAGCTAGAGTAAATTGGAAATGTCATCGATGAGGACTTATATCTCCTAAACCACTTTAGATTAGTTTCAGTTGCATATTTACCTCACTGTATATTTTCATCAGCGTGAAACAGATGCATGAAGTTTTAGGAAAAGCTATTACTTGCCAGACAAGTTCAATTATATTCTCTCTAACAAGACATTTTTTTTTCCGCTGACGCCCATGATCTCGAAGCAGCTGGTCTTTTTGTGCTTTGGCTGTTTTTTTTTTTTTTTCTCCGGATCTCATGCTGTCCTGGCTTCCGAGTTGCTGGTTCGGCAGAGTTGCAGTATCAAAAGGCCTCTGCCATTCCCTGGGCTTCCTCTCCATTCCCAACGTGCCAGGAAACTATGGGAGCCTGGATGTCACTTCGGACTGAGATCCAAACATGAATGTACATGTAAATGATTTCATTTCGACGTTACTTCAGTGCTTTCTGCGAGTAGGATGTGGAAAGAAGCCAGCTAGTCTTTAGCTTCAGCCAGAAGATGAGCCGCTTTTATTTACTGTATTAAATTTCTCTATAACTGATGCTCTGTGCTGACAGAGAGTTTGTGTTTTTTTTCCCCCCTCCCATCCTCCATTCGGTCTGATTGGTACGCAGGTCTCCTCCGCATGGCCGTATAGTAAGTTAAAAACGTCATGGCTGTGTCATAACTCATAAGCGAATGCAAAGTGTTGCAGAGGGCTGAAATTGAATGCTGCACCTTTTCAAAGTTAAGGCCCGGAAAGAATTATGGCCTGTGAAATCCTGGGCCCTTTGTCTTTCCGCAAAGCCACTCTGCAGTGTAATTTAACCCGCCGATGGGCCGTGAGATCAATCAGGACCCAGGAAGCTGAGGGGGGGGTTGGGGAAGGAGTCGAACCGGCCCTGGACCCCCCGCTGCCGCCATTCTTAATGCTTGACTGGGTGGCGCGGCTATTTTTATTGTTTCCAATGATGTAGTGGATCGGAGATGTTCTGGAAAAGGTTAGGGAAACATTGCAGGCTTGTCTGAATTTGTAGGTCCGTGGGTCGTGTAAGCTTCTGATGCGGCTGGCTGTTTGATTAAGTCAGGTCATCCTGTTGTTAATCTGTCAGTGATCCAATTTAATCAGTCATGGCGTCCAAGCTATACACTGAATGCACATGTGCTGCTCTCTGTGAGACTCTTCTAGTCTGAGACTTGGACTCAAGTTGTGCTTGAGTTGTAAAATAATTGGCTTGAGATTCCACTTAGACTCAGACAATCAACTTGAGACTTGAACTGGATTCCAAATACAAAATCCAGGGCTCAACAACAAGGATTTTTTTTCTTGTTGACCTACCACAGAGGAATGAGCTTTTTTTTTTTACCTAACTAAATGTTAGGCTTATTTTTATTGTTTCCAGTGATATAGTGGAGAAGTTCTGGAAAAGTTTAAGGAAACATTGCCGTTCCAAATTCACAGATCTGAATTCCAAAAACAAAATCCTGATCTCAATCATTTTTAGCAATATATTTTTATATTTGCTAGAATTTATTTTTCCTCAATTGTTAATGTTATTATTATTATTAAAGAATATTATTTTTTATCAGTATTTTAATTATTATTGGTAAAGTGATGAACAAAGGAAAATTATTTTATTAAATATAATGCATTTCATTATTTTATTTACATGTAATTTAATAAATCTTAGAATATTTGATACATTTTAGTTTTTTTATTAAATAATAAGAATAAATGAAGAAAAACAAAATAATGTTATTATTACAGCAGGCCATTCTGCCACTCTAAAATGTATTAAATTGATTATTCTTCAACAAGGTTTATAAAACTTAACTGTAGTTTAGAGAAGACTCTTCTTTGAGAGACCTGAAACTCAAACTGTACTTAAACATTTGACTTGAGACTTTTTTTACTTCAAATCGAACAACATAATAAAAATATGTTGGTTTTTATTAAACCAACCTGTACAGCTGTTACCAATGGGATTTAAGAGTTTTCTTGGACTCTGAATTAGAAACGTGTGAATATGCAAAATTGCTTGCCCTCAGAAAGCTTTAGAAAACTGTTCTGAAAAGATATTCGAGACTCGACTTGCACTTCACCTCAGAGACTTGAAACTCGACTTGGACTTTACGTCAGAGACTTGAGAAGATGTCTGCCGTATGGTGCCTGTGCATTGCAAGGAATATAATGTGTCAGGATAAGTCTTAAAGAGACTTTGAAGCCTGTCTTATAGCGCTGTCTTGGCAGCGTGGCTGGATCTCAGCGTTTTTGTTTGATTAAAAGCGCACAGGAGTTTGTAGCACACGGTAGGTGCAAGAGAAGGGCTGACAGCTTAACCACTGATTATTCAAGCCTCTTAGGCTAAGCCATGGCACTCCAGTGATGAACGCCTTCTCCACATCACATTCCCGCTCCCTCGCCTTTTTTTTTTTTTTTTTTTTTTTTAAACATTGCTTTCTTACTCCCTCCCTCACTCTCTCTTCCTCTCCTCCTTTCTCATTGAGCAGTGGGATCAGTAGCAGAGTGATTCATGCAGTGCCGAGGCTTTATTTAGACATAATCCGCTGAGTGTCACTATGGCACGAGGCTTTGGTCAGGTTCTCCTACCATGCTCCTGCCTGCCTTCGTACCCAACCCCCAACAAGATGGGAGTGTGTCAGCGGGTCACATGGCGTGACGCGAGGAGACACCCAACCATGAATGATGCAGCATTTTCTCAGCGGCCTCGCCCCTGTTATCGGACGGAGAGTGATCGGAGGAGAGAGAGGAAGACCGCTTCCGTGCAAATGCGTTCTAATAAAATCTAGAGCCTCTGGAGCTTTTAGTAAAAGCTCTGCCTCATGTTCGGTGTCTGTTGATGCCCTCCCACCTGCTCCCTGGCAAGGCCTCCGTTCCAGAGTGTTGTGACCGCGGAGATGGGCAGATTGAACCCAGCGGGGCGGGGTGTGAGGGGAAAGGTGTGACCTGCTGCTTGAAAAGGCTTTTTTAGCCACCGAAATGGACTCCTGAGTGACATTTACCGTCTTAAACCTGTAAACATCGGCCTTGTTTTGACTGCGGGTTCACCTTGGCTCTTTTTTTTTTTGTTGTTGTTGTCGTCTGTTCAGGATAGCTCTTGGCTTGCCCCTCTCTATAACAAATATGCTTGCCTGACACACTTTCCTGAGCCGATGCCGTTCGCTCTTCCAAAGCATCTGCGCAGCTAAGTCAGCAGTAACGCTGCTGTGTTCTGGGGATGCACAGATTGAGGAAAGAGGCACGAGTTTCCTCTCAGCTCTGCGCAGTGTACTGTATGGAAATCTGGAAATCTGAATTCTATGTCCTTACATTTGCCCTCGGGAGGATTTGGCTGATACATGAAATATTCACAATATAATTAAGATGATTTTGCTGGAAATTCTCTGTGAATTTCACTATAATTCTGATGCGTATTTTTAACCTAAAGACTGCGTCATTAGACTAGTTTTCTGTTTCAGTGAATTGATTCAAAGGTTCAAATTTGTGCCATCACTCAAAGTTCCTGTGAGGCATTTTTCATTATTAAAATGTAGAAATGTAGGTAAAGTGTGTGTGTATGCGTAAAGATACCACTCATAAATGTGGGGTTGGAAATATGTTTTTTTTGTAGGAATCTTTTGTTTTCACAAATACAAATATACATCAAAAAAATATATAAAAAATGTATGTAAATACAGTAAAAATGTTACTATTGTGTAATAATGTCACATTTAAAATAAATGTTTTCCATTTTAATATATTTAACAATGGAATTTGTGCATTGTTAGTTTGTGAAAAAAAAGTCATTTATGTAATAAAAATAGAATAAAACCCTTAATAATGTAAAATATTATTAGAATGTAAAATAAATATAGTAAAAACATGAATATTTTGTAAAATATTATTGCAATTTAAAATGCCTTTTTCTGTTTTAATGTATTTATAATTCATATTTTATATATTCTTTGTTGAATATAAAGTGCAAAAGATTCACATTTATTAGAATTTTTTTTGTGACAATGTAAAAGGTTTTTTACTGTCACTTTTGATAAATTTAATGCATCCTTGCTGAATGAATTGATTAATTCCTTTAAAAAAAACCTTGACTCTAGCCTTTTGAAAAGTAGTGTATATGCGAGTAAATTTGAGTACTTTTTGATCTTAGTCCTGTTGTATTTATTCCTGTGGTACCATTATTGTCACATGATCTTTCACAATTAATTCTGACATGCTGATTTGGTGTTGCTTAATATTTTTGTGGAAATTGTGAAAAAGTGTTTTCAGGATTCTTTGATTAATAGAAAGGTCAAACTAGAATTTATTTAAAATCTGAATCTTTTTTTTTTTTTTTTTAATATAAATGTATTTTTAGCCATTTTTGATCAGTCTAATGCATTGTTGCCTAATAGAGGTATTCATTTCTTTAAAAAATTGAGTGGTAATGTGTGTGTAAATTAGGCTAATTGATTTATTAATTTCCTCTGCTGTACAAAAACATTGTTTTATACATACACACTAAAAACAGACAGTATTATTAATTTTAAATTTCTCTTCTTGCTTAAAAATAAAGTTTTTATTAGCCAGTCTTACCGATCAGTAAAGAGAAATGCTGTGTGTTTTTTGGCCAAAAATTAAACTCAAGTTTTCTCTGAACCGCCTGAAATGGTTAAACAAAATACTGCGGGTTAGCAAGTAGTAAGAAGATACTTATTAGCTAGGCATTTCTCTTGTTTTTTGAATAAAGGCTTAGTCAATATATCCTTACATACTGCTTTGTCATTGTTAAGATCAGTGTAGAGCTAATATTGATTCTTTATGATATGCTCCACATAACTGTAGAAGACAATAATGATCTGAAATAAGAGGAAGACTTAACAAATAGAGAGAGTATTTGGAATAGGGCCATGTGATACTGTTGACACATTAAACCCATATACTGTATAATCTGCAATGTATGCGTTTTCTCTCTGATGACTCCCGGAAACCAGATGAGCAGGATTTCATCCATAGTATAAGATATTAACTTAAAGTGTGGCTGATGCAAAAGTCATTTAAGTGTAGTGTAATTAACGGGATCTGTTTGATTTCTGACATTTTTTTTCAACAGCACATCACAAGTTGAGGCTCAATCTGCTTCCTGCAGGAAAATCTGAGCCGCAGATTAGTTAGCGCTGTGATTTCTCCCACGAGGTTGAGGGATTTGATCTATCGGCTAATTCCCCTCAATCTTAACTCGATGAGAACTGTCTGTGACATCACAAAGCTATCCCTCACTTCAATAAAACCTCAACAGCGAAGGTAAAGCACATGATATCGCTATCTGTTCTTCTGTGGAGGGGGGAGGTACAGAGCTGTGGAGATATTCAAATGTGCAGCGTGCCTTTGAATTTCTGATGGAGCCTTTTTGCTGGATTAAGACTTAAAAGCCTTTAAAGGAGAACCCCTCCAATCATAAAGGTGTGAAAGTGTCAAGCGTTTTGCCAAACATTTCTGCACGTCTCCCTTCCTGTCTATTTTAAAAGCTAATTTGCAGTCTTTCACATTTCTCAGTGTTAACCGAACACATTTGAATAGTTATGAGAAGATCATACAGTGTGTGCAGACTTCACATATCTCACAAATACAAAGTTTGGGGGCTGCAGGTTTTTTTTTTTTTCTCCGCTAAAAAAAATTGCTAAAAGAAAAGTCTCTTATGCTCACCAAGGCTGCATTTATGTAATCAAAATACTGTAAAACCATTAATATTCTAAAATATTATTATTAAATACAGTAAACATAACTTTTTTTCTATTTTAATGTATCAGTTCATTTTTATAGATTCTTTGATGAATATAAAGTGCAAAAGATTATTTGAAATTGATTTTTTTGTGTTTTTAACTGTCGCTTTTGATAAATTTAATGCATCCTTGCTAAGTGAAATTAATTTCTTTAAAAAAAAAAACTTGACTCCAGCTTTTTGAACGCTACTGTATATGTGCATCTAAGTAAATACTTTAAATATTTGATCTTTTATATGGTCTACTATGTTTATCTATATTTATTCACCCTCATGTCATTATAAACCTGTGTGATTGTTTTTTTCTTTTGCACAAAATGAAAAATTTTCTTTCTTTCTTTCCTGTAATGATCTTGACTGGTGACTAAAGGCTGTCAAGCTCCACAAATTAAGAAAAAAAAAAAAAATTAAGAGCATTTTAATATTTTATATGTATAGATACACACACACACACACACACACACACACACACTTCTCAAGTTGTATATATATCACTGACCTGATAAAAGTACAAGTGTGTACATATCACATAAATGAATTTATGTGTGCAAATAAGATTAAAGTTATAGGACGTTTGTGAATAGTGACTAATTTTGGTGTCTTTCGTGTATAAATATATCATATGGCTTCATGAGGCGTGCAATATAGCATGCGATTCATCCAGTGTATACTAGTTTTATTGTGCTATTATGGTGCTTTTTTTTGTCAGTTTTAGAGCTTGACAACCCCCATTCACTTTCATTGTATGAAAAACCACAGTGTGAAAACAACACCCCGCCAAACATCTGCTTTTGTATTTGACAGAAGAAAGAAAACAGTACACATTTGAAACAACACAGGGGTGAGTGTCTGATTATGAGTTTATGAACTATTCATTTACAAATGAAAGGCCCAAGTCATTGCAGTGTTTATAAAATGATGCCATATGGATTTCAACAAAAGAAGCATGTCAGTTTGTGTTGCTGCAGTGACATAATTAATCAGCTGCTGTAGTCAAATGCAGTAATGTTAATAGAATGAGATGCACATTTAAGCATTTAAACTTTTCAGTTCAGCTGTCAGTGATCAATAACCATAATCAAGAACGCTAAGTAGTAATGTTTTGCGGCATGGGTGGCCACTTCTTCAGTCTCTTGGCCTGAGTCCTTAGCTTTGCCCTTTCACAGATTGTGCAGGCGACTTCAGAAGAACTCCACCCATATGTTAAGAACACACACACTGTGAAGGGTATTATGGGACAACTGTCTCCCTCAGGCATAGATACCCAGGTGGAATAGGGGCTTCTGGGGGACTGAATCTTGTCTGAGGCTTAGCACAAACCACAATATACAAAAGCTGCTCAGCACAAAAGGGGTCAAATAAAGGATATCTATGAAATGCCATTAGCTCTCAATTAATGCCAAGGGCATATAAAGTATAATGACTCGTCTGGTTAATACGCGTGTGTCCGGATAGCTGATACAGCTATTGAAAACTGGTGCACAAGCCTTTTATCTTACTTGTATGTAGAGCAAAGCACATTGAGAGGGGTGAGGAAAGAGTCCATTTGTGTTGCTGTGAGCGTGATTTTGGCCATTTTAATATTAAATTAATCCTTTTAACTCTGTTACATTATTTTCTGACTTTGCACACTGAAATATCCATTACTTTGTTAAATGTGTTTTAGTATTTACACTACTATTAGCTTTTTTAAAAATGTTTTTGAAAGTCTCATGCTCACCAATGCTTATATTTTTTTAGGCCTGTCAGTCGATCTATCTTATCTAATTAAAGGCACGATATGTAAGATTTTTGTAATAAAATAAAGAAAAACCACTTGCACTTTTTATATATTTCATGCAGTTGTGTACTTACTGTACGTTATCTCAAAAGTTCTCTAGGATTTGTAAATTCAAAGAAATTCCAGATTTAAATAATGAACCGTCTCTGGTCATTGCGGCCTATCATTACGCAATATCCGCGCTTTCCTCGGTTTCCGCCTATGGATACTACAGCAACACACGAGTCTGTTGAGCTAATGAATGGAATAACCAATCTGAGGCGTTCAGATGAGTCATCACTGAAACAGTGCTGAGTGTGCGCGCGCGCTGACAGGCTGACTGAATTCAGCTCGTGAATCTCTTATCATAAACAAGAGCAGATCTATGAATAATGTAAGTAAGCGATTCATTCATCAAACAGTGTATAGACAGCTTTATGATTACAAGGGGAGTTTTTTAAAAGTGCTTAATCTCGCGCTAGACTGAAGTCAGTCATAATGTTCTTTGACAATGTAAATGTTCTTTGCTCGCTTTCTCTGTATAGTTTATTCGTTGTTTGAATAACTGTGGAAGGTACAGGTAACGTTAATTCATTACCTCAACCGTGGACATGAATCGTGTATTCTATACGTTACTTAATTAATAGTGAAAACGACGTCTTTTTTCTTTTTC
>SCHK01089031.1:0-15417 GCA_004124795.1 Poropuntius huangchuchieni
TTTATGTAATAATATTAAATATATTATTTTCTTAATAGTTGTTATTTTTTCCTCTTTTAGTTTTGAATCTGTTTTACAGTGAGACATTCTCTCAGTTTCTGTGTGGTTTCCTCTCTGCTTGTTTTAATACCAACTTATCAAAGTCTCCTGATTGAAATGTCAAGATGTAAATATTGTGAGTGTTGGATCCTCTCAGTAGGGTGAATTATATTACTCAGTCATTACAGACAGAAAACCTTCAATTTGTGAGGGAAACATTGCATAGCTCAGAGGGAGTGCCGCCCAAATCAGCTGTAAATGCCAAATGCAAATATTTGTGTAATCGGAATGAGAGGGCGATGGCTTTCCTGTATCGTGGGACCACAAGACGGCAGGGAGACGGGCTTGATGCATCAGAAATCATCAGGATGGAAGGAAAAAGATTTGTATTCTGCACCTTACTAGCCACAGGAGATGCTGTTAATTGCTCAGTATGTTAATGATATCTTCATGGTGTTTGCCGGATTTACCAAGACAGCTCACTTAGTCTCCAGAAACTCTCTGTCTTGGGCTCTCATGCATCACTGCTCTGCTTTTGAGATCTTCAGGTTTATATCCTGCCCAAAGCTAAACAAAAGCAGCAAACTGAACCCTTTTAATAACATGGATTGGCATTAATTGCAATTTCTACATGTACATACTTGGGTCAGATTAAATTCTGAATTACAACACAACACCACAAATAGCCCATATGTCATCATTATTTTCCTCTGTTTACTTCCTGATAGTGAATATATATATTTTTTTATTATTTTTGTAAGACATCGCACAAATTGTCCAGCACATTGTTTTCACATAACTTTATAAAATACTCTATTGATGACGAACTGATGAACAACAGTAAAATTCATTAAATGCACTGTAATTCTATCCCTCATAGCTTCGTTTTCATTCCTGCCAAACATTAAATACGTCACTACTCTGACTAAGGTCTATTAAAGTTAATTTCACATTTGGGAATTAGAATTTAAAAGGCTTTCTTATTTAAATTCTGAATAACATATCACAACACATTAATGTAATTGCTGGTGGTCATTATGATGATTATGATGGGAAGTTTTTGATATGCCAACACAAAACACACCCTTCAAGAGCAAGTTTATATGTAATTATACAATCCCACACTGATATATCAAACAGTTTCTCATTCAAAGATCTTAAATGTCTGTAGGGAAACTGACAGTCATTATGTCTCTAAAGGCGCATCCCCTGTGGCGTAGCTTTAAAATCAGCTTTTAGAAGAAGAGCCCTCAAATGCATAAACATATTCATATACACATGCACAAAGATGAGTTAATGGTTTCACAGATGCTTTTAGGAGGTTCACATGAAACAGCATGAAATATACACCAATAATTGACTTAAAAAAACGACACCCTGTTTTGAAGCTGTTAAATTCATGATAAAATGTGTTGGATTTAGCATCCAGGTGAAACACCTCTGAATCAAGGGGTTTATATTTGAAAATCATGTGTGATATTGCAGTGCTGGATCTAAACTCTGGAGGAAGGGAGATCTTCAGGAGATTGACAATATCTATAACTCTCTATATCAAATTATACCTCATATCCTACAGATAGAGAGACAGAGGGAGAAAGGAAGAGGGAATAAAAAAAAATATATCTATCAAAGAGATATTCTGCCAACAGAGAAGTGTAGCGAGAAGAGCACAAAGCTGTTGTTGAAGTTACTGTGTTACACTAGCAGTTCTTAAGTGTTCATTTCGTTATCGATCTTTTGGATGACTTTAATATATCACTGAATTCACTATGCTTGTGTGTGTAGAACTCAATTGTTTGTTCACTGCACTGCAATACACTGTAAGCAGATTCCTGGCAGGTTTTATAAAACAATGCAGTGAACGCAGACACATGTTCTCATATACCATTAACCTGTCTGAATGTTTATAAGAACAGACGTATAAAGAGACACATTGCTGAAGGTAACGGGTTTTTATCGCTCCATCTCTTGGTTTGAAAGTACATTCAAGTTGAAATAATTTCTCAGCAGTACAAACTTACACATAGAAAACTACTGCACTGAGGCAGCTAGAAATGTGAGGGTACAAGGCCATGTGTTGTGTTTTGGTCATGTTTTTTTTTTGTTTTGTTTTTTGCAGTTGTATGCCTTTCTTCATTTTACATCTATTAAAAATTCACAGATTTTGCCATAGTTTTGGTTTTTTAGATTCTTGTACATGTGGGTGTGAATTGATTTTCAATAAACCTTACAGATTTCAACTACTGTATTTTTTATATGAAGGCCTCGTTAAACTAAAAAATCGAAACAATAAATAAATAATAAAAACTATATAAAATTTTGAAATATTTACTATGAATATCAAGTTAATGTACAATACTTGCTTACCAAGGAGTCAACATTGTCCCAAAAGAGCACGCTTGAGGTGAAATACGTGATATGAGAACAAACAATGAAAAATAATGGTAAATATCACATGAACTGAATATTTTTATTATGCATGGATGGATCCAAAAGTGTCCATAGTTGAATAAACACTGAATGAACACACTCCTCCAACAGTCTGGCAAGGAATAACTCATCTACCAAAATGTTAGTTTATAACAACAATATTGCTCTAGACACCTTTTAATGTTTTATTAGATTATTCCATAAAGCAGAATCTCTTTGCTCACTGTGACTGTCTGTGTGTATTTGTAGTAGTTAGTATTAAATTATTACTCCTGTAAATGTATCCACCTGTTCCATATCATACATGACTATTGTGGACAGGTAGCTTATGTAAGCATACTAACTGCTAACATCTGTGCTGTATTATGCAAGTTGAGCACAGCGATCGCACAAACTTATGTCATTCATAATGTAACTAAAAATATCTCCCGTATTGCACTAGCATGTTCTGCGTCATTCAAACACGCAATCCTATACATTATTTAAACATGTTATACAAACCAAAGATTGCAGAGGCTTGACGGAGTATGTGATCTAGCGTGTGGTGTTTGTGGTCTTATGTGTATTATTGTAGCGTGTTGAGGGGGTGTGCAATGTCAGGAAATAGGTATAGCGTTCTATATAATATAATATAATGATGTATCTTTGGCTTAATAAGTGCTTTGATTGGATGAGTTGGACTGAAAGGTGAGTCTGATGACATCTGATCTCCTCTAGAGATCTAGCCCTATAAACATCCCTAGGGACATATTTCACTTTTACAAGCGGATTTTTCCTCCCGCTTTGTGAGGGGGAGTTTCATGACATGGCTATTAAAACCTGTGTCATTTTATGGCCATTTCAATCAGGCTCTATTTCAGAAGACAATTTGAGCTCCACCCCACACCAGAGTTCACCAGATCCCCATACACATTACAATTCATATAGATTACAGATCATTTACCATCACACACACACACACGCACACACAAATGCAGTATACAATGCAAGAGAGAATCGAGCGATCAGTCAATACACAAAGTCAGAAATCAGTAAATCTTAAGAGATATCATACAAAGACTGAACAAATGAAAAATGACCACAATCATTATCAGGTCGATGCTGATGATGCTCTTTTAATGATGTAGTTTTGCTTGGGTTTGTTCCATCATATGTGTGTGTGTGTGTGTGTTTGCTAGAGCAGGCTTCGCTAGCTGTGTGTGCTTTATTGCAGTCTGCACGAGTGGAGGCGTGTGTTAAAACAAAGGCTAGATGGATTGGGAATATGGGCGTCCCATTAAAAACCCTTTTAACCTGCTCTCTAGTGTCGTCCACTACATATACAATACCCTGCTCTGCTGTAACAGCTACAGCTCTCTCCACATGGACCACCAGAGTGGTTTGATCTCTCTCTTTTATTATCCAGTTTTTTTAGACAGTGAGCCACAATTTTTGCTACCCTTTTATATTTATAAATACAAAAATAATATACTGCAGAAACAACAAAAATACAATATGAAACTGTATATTTTACCTTTTTTTAACAACATTAACTAATGGAATCTGAACCATAGTATTTGGAAGATTTCTATTTACTTTTAAAAAAACAATACATTATACACACCAAAGCGTATCATATTCATGCAATTCTGTGGAAGTGTAACTGTGTTTCTTGGCCATCACGACAGCCACTTCTGGACGGCCCATTAACCAATGAAAGGATGAGTCACTTTAAAAGGCTTATAATCAGTGGGAGGGGTTGATCTCAGGCTATCATCCAATCACAGTCTGCACTTGTGCAGTTATTATGATTCATTAGCGAGATGATTATGAAGCTTTGATGAGAGGAAACGCCCTGCTGCTCTCGAGCACTGCAGACACCTGGAGCAGTTGCACTACTGAGAGGATAATGGAATTACACCTGCACCAATGCACTTTCTTTTTCCCTCTCCCTCTCTCTCTCGCTTTCTCTTCAGTCATTAAGAGATTGTTTCTCTATTAAAGTACAAGCCCATTGCTCTTTTGTTGTAGTGTCTATTGGAGCATGTATAAACCCGATTAAAGCAGGATGGTTCTTATGAATCCTATAGTGTCCCTAATGAGTTCCACGGATATAATAGCTCTGTTCCAACACTTAGTGAGTTGCCTATCTAGACGGCATTTTAAGGATGCTGACACAAAGGGTTTCCAAAAGATAACTTTCTCCTTTTAAGTGTTCACTGTAAAAAATGACTATGATTTTAACGGAAAAAAACTGTGAAAATGCTACAGTAAAAACCTGTTAAATGGTTAACGGTAAGTTCCTGTAAATTCCCAGAATTCCCTGCGTTGCATTTCAAATTTTGTTTGAATTTGATGTTTTGTTTTGTTTTTTTAAATAACTATATTTCTTAGGGTTTTTTTTATCAGTTATGTTTATTAGGGTTGTATGCTACATCTAATGTTGTTAAATTAATGTTTATTGCATATTTCAGTTTAATAAGTCTCACCATAATGGAGTTTAGTGTTTGTGTGAACGACACTGTGCTCCTTCTGTATATGTTATTATTTAAAAGCTGCTTGTGATGGGCTTTGGTTCATCATGTTCTTATCACCACCTGCATGTGGTGCTTATCAGTGTATTTCAAAGATACAAAACAGATTTAAGTACTTTAATAGGTTGGTATATTAACAGTATGTCAGTTAATGAAATTACGGTATTTAACTGTAAATTTAAGTTAAAACCGTAAAACCTAAAATGTTGTTACTGTATGTTTTACGGTAGAATTCTGGCAACCACAGCTGCAGGTTTTTCACCGTAAATTTTATGGATTTTTTTTTTTTACAGTGTTCATTAATTAAAAGTATTTTACTGTATTTTACCAAAACTATTAAACATTGTTTTCATTAATTGAAACAAAGCTAAAATAAAAATATTAGACACACCAAGTACCAAAAATAGGTTTACATTGAAGTATTAAATTTAACAAAAATAAAAGCTGAATGGAAATATGAAAAAACAAAATAATGGGGAGAAAACGAATTAAAGCAAACCAATATACCAACATTGCTAGCTTAGCGACATGCTAACTTACAGTATGAGTCAAGTGTGAATCAATTTTCTTGTGCACTTCCTGCAAGGACCAGCTAAACACCATATAATACATATAATAAACCAGTCAATGAGGATCCAGTTCCGTTCGGCTGATATCTTAGAAAGCAGTTGACTATGTAGGCAGCAGACAGCAAAGTAGCTCAACAGGTTTAGGAACAGAGCTAAGAGCTTAGACAGGTACGATGACAGTAGTGTGTGGTAAGAAAACAAATCCGTGAGACTAAAGTAAGGATCTGTGAGGCAATATGAGGCAATCAAACCGGCCTGAACAGTTGTTGTTGTTGTTTACTGTTTTCCCTAAGCAGATTTCTGTCATGTGTGATTATGCGTCACTTTTGAAAATCTGTACGGCTGGGAGAAATAATGACCTCTCTTGCTCAGAAAGTAAGCGTTTAGACATCCTGTTCCCAGAATGTGTCACAAATATAACTCTGACAGATGGCGAAAATGTGCTGTTAATGACATCACTTCCTGTGCAGATATATCAAAGCATCGTTAAATATCAAAATAATGGGAAAAAAAGTCTCTTTTGGCTCTGTCTTTCTCCCACTCACACACATACACACGCTCTCTCTCTCTATGTAATATTAAAGTCGGATTAGGGCAAAAAAGCGGATTAGTATTTTAGTAGCATTTGTGTTTTATTTAAAGTTCTAATATTAAAGGACTAGCAAATATAAACCCAGCTTAAGCATATTTTTCTCACACATTTCAGATCACTGCCATGTTGGGGATATTTATTCTCACTTCTGATCTGGTTTGTGTCTTGTCTCTTTCCTGTGCAGCTGGCAGCGAGGGGTCTGCGTGTGGCGTTGCAGGTGGAGAGATCCGCTCTACCGCCCTCTAATCTGCTAATCTGTTAAAACATGCTGTCCTCCAGCATACGCTCTCTTTGGGAGAGTGGGGTGTTAGATTATTTAAGCCCCCCGTAGCAGCAGACAGGAGATCATCCCTTCCTGATAACTGTGAAATGGAGAGGTTCATGTAAAATGACGGCTGAGCGCAAAATCTGCCCAGCCAGCACTTTGCCTAGACTGTTTTTTCCCCCTCTTATGATTATCTCTCGCTCTCCGTCTCTATCAGGGCATCGGCAGCATTGACGTTAATTACAGACCATCGAATGGAGGTAAAAAGTGCCATCCATCAAACACAGACACATTGAAGACGTGAGACTTATTGGAAGTGTGAGACACGCTAGGGATAACACGCTTCAATCCCACATTGAGATTTTCATTGACTGAGAGAAGAGGCACAGAGGAGAAGTTTCATCCTTCAACACCATCCAAGTTTCAACACCATCCTCATTATTGATACTAAATGTTGATATAAAAATTATAATTCAACTTTATTTGGAGTACTACTTGTGCACAATGCACTTTTCTTAATATTAAACATAAAATGTGTTGTATCAATGTCAATATTGATAAGGATTGTATGTTCTTTGAATAATTTCTGTCTTTAAATTTAAGATATTTATAGTGTACCTGAAGTATATTTCCAATAGTTCCACTTTAGGACAATTAAATATACTTAATTATATCTTTAGTTGGACTTCAGCATTACTTGCGCACAATTTAAGTGCATAAAATACAAAATTATATATACCAGTTTAGCATACCAACAGTACAACTGCAGTAAATACAGTAAGATCACATTTATTTCAATTAATTACTAATCGAATGAGAGATTACCTGCATCTGCATGAGCACCTCTCTCTACAATGAAGCTGTAAGTTTAGTTACTTCAAAAACAGTGATTTTACCTCGTTGCTGAGAAATGTAATGTAGCGATTCAGTATCAAAGTTTTTTGTGTGTACGCAGCACAATCTCCAATCTCTGTGTGCAGGTGATGTGTGTGCATCAATTAAAGCAGCGCATTAGCATAGAATATGGATTAAACTGACTTGGATCTACCTGTGCATTAAACAGTTTTAATACATACCTGCCAGCCAATCAGAATCGAGTATTCAGACAGACCATGATATAAATGTATATATATTTTCCCCAACATATTAGGACAGCTATTCAATTGGCATTTTTCATAAATGTTAATATATAAAATGCAATATATTAAAAAAATATATATATTTTTATATTTTTCCATACATCAAAAAACTAATTTAAAAACAAACAAAAAAACAGATCAAAGTCAGTACCTCACATACTGTATGTTGAAAAAGGAAAAACCTTCCATAGTGTGTACTAACTTTTTCACAATACTGAATATAAAGACACTGAACAACGGTATTGCCCTCACACATTCTTTTTTCTCAAACTGCCGTATTGTTTTCTTATACTATATGATGTGCAACCCTATAAATGTTTGTGTATATCCATTTTTTTCAGGCTATCTTTTGTTGTTTAAGTCCTGTTTAAAGAATGCAGATAGGCTGTGGCTTTCTGAAATATTTGGAAATGTCAAACAGAGGCCTGTGGGAATAAACGAGAGGAGAACATGGGCAGACATGAGTATCACACGACCTGTCTGCTGTGGTCAGGCCTCTTCCAATAATCCAGAGGTCAGTGTTCCTTCCTTCTCAGGCCGACCCACATTTACACACCTCAGTCAAACTCCCAGTGCAAACAGCCAACTCTCAAACAAATATTCTCCTATACACTTCAGACCCTTGAGAGAGACAAAAGGAGGGGCAAAGAGAAAAAAAAGTGACATTTTGACGGCTGTCCAATCCCGTTGAAGCTGAAGATGTTATTCTTTGGCTTCAATTTGAGAGGAAAGGAACCTTTCCCCTTTCCTGTCATCCGGCGCTTCTGTGTTTCTTCCTTCCCTCCGCACTCATCTCTTCCTCATTTCCGTCTTGTCATCCAGAGTCTCATCAAATGTCAGAGGACAGCATGCTGTCCCAGAGTGCTGGCTCCATCTGCATCTTGAAATACATATTTGTGGTGAGACCGATCTCCCTCAGGTCCTGTGGAAGGGGTCAGCACATTTATACAGAACCCTGATGAGACCACCTAGTGAGAATGTGACGGCAAATGTCCCAGGAGACGCCACTCTCTCTCTCCTTTTCTCGTATTCCAGTAAACTGCTCTTGTCAGTTAAACAAAGCTCTTCAGAAAGCCTTTCACAAACTTGCATGTACAATGTAAGAACAGGCTGCTATTATTTGACTTCAAGGGATAGTTCACCCAAAAATGACAATCCTGTCATAAAGAATGGAACACAAAAGAAGATGTTTTGGAGAATGTTTTTGTCCAAATAATGACAATTTCAATGGGGTTCAAAAGTTTCAAGCCCCAAAAAGAACATATAGGTGATTTATCCATACAACTTCTGAAGCAATATGGTCGCTTTGTATGAACATAAGTGCACACATTTGATTGTATATATAATATTTAAGCTTTTGTTCACTTTCAAATCAAATCAAAACACCGATCAACACATGCACACAGACTTCATTAAATATGGTAATATGAATATTAAAAGCCCAATCTCATTGGTTCTCGCACATTATATGATCAAACATCATGGTCCATGCATTAAATTAATTTATCTCAATGCCCTTTTTGCAATATTTTATTGTTAACTAAAATGTGAGTGAAATAAATCTTAAATAAAATAAAATATTATTAGATGAAAAGAAAGTGAAAATTTGAAATGTTGTCAATAACTGAACTTGGGAACTACTGTAACTGCAGTTTATGCTGAGGTAATAAAATGACTAAAACTGAAAATGATATAAATAATAATAATAATAATAATAAATACTATAATGTACATAATCCTAAAATAAAACCTTTTTTTTTTAGAGTGGTTCCCCAATAACATTCATAAAATAGACAAACAGTTGAATATCTTTTTTTGTGTGTCATAGAACAAAAAAAAAAAAGTAAAATCCCTTTAAAGAGAGAATATTTCCAACTAGTCTGTTTATCCATATTTCTCTGCACTAAAATACCTATCATTAAAAACATTAATCTATTAGCAGGTTCCCAGGTAGGGTATGATAATGTTCCACATAGTTATATAAAAGCTCTCTTTCAACAGCTCTCTCAAAATAACACCTCCACAATGTGAGCAGGAATCACACTTATCAGCACGTTTTTCTTCATCCTATAAGAATAATGTGTCAGCACCTTTTCTCATGCAGAATTCTGCCTGAACACATGTTTGATTCCACGGTAATCAGGACGCCTGATGGATATGAAGCTGTTTTTGTTTATGGAGAGTGTGAGCTCGCTGCCATCTGCTCAGAGATTAAACACCATGCTCTGATGGAATACATAAACACCCATCAAGCTCAAAGCAGCCTGCTTAAGACACTCATAAACGCCCATTTTAAATCACTTACTCTAGTGCGCTCTTAACACACACACGCACGCACACACACAAACCGACACACGCTCACGGAAGCCTACTTTGACCAATCACAGGCGAGAGCATTAAATATGACCTGAGCTGCCACAGGCACTTCTTTTATAAAGCAACAGCCTTGCTAGAATTATAGTTAGCAAATTATAAATAAAAGCACAAAACATAATAATGTTGTTTTGAATAATCAAACACTAATGGAGCCCAGAGCCAGCTTTAAAGGGCGCCGCAATCTAAATGAAACTGAAAGTGAATGCTAATAATTAATGAAACAAGGGTTGCATAAAAATACTTTACAGTAAAACAATGAACATTAGCTAAGCTGGAAATAGCTAGTTACACTGCACACTACATGGCAAATGTATAACTTGCTACATGTTTACTACTTGATATGTTAATATTAAATATACTGTAAACATAAATACTAATACATGCTTACTTAAGTGGTTTCAACTGATAATAGATAAATGTTCCAATTCATCCAGCACTCTTTATGTTACAGTTTTACAGACCACTCCAGCTATTCAGAGTGTGATTCAGATTAAAATAAGCAGTTCATTTAAATTGTAATGATATATTTCTAATAAAAGCAGCTTTGATGAACTTAACTTATGAGACTTATTTCAAAAACATCAAAAAATCGAATCTACCCTAAACTTTTGAGTAGCGTAGAGTACTGGACATACGGCTATATTTGTGAAATATTCTCGGAGCAAATGTAACATTTGTCAACGCTTCCCTGCTTTGTAATGAACTGAATACAATAGCTTTGCTACCGAAGTGACATGATTTCAAAAATAGCGACACTAAAGCCCAAAAGTGGTGAAAAAAGATGGTTGAATAAAACTGAATGAGGCTGGGGAGCTCTGGGAGGGTTTGATGGTGGTGTGACCTACATGTTTTATGCCACAGATGAAACAGAGCAGCGTGCTTGAGAATTTCACATTTTTAATTCTCCTTCTGTGTCTCTCACAGGCCATATGGGCGCCTTGGACAGCCTGTGAACTGTCACAGGAAGAGCTAACACATATTAGAGAATCATGCACGGAGTTCATGCTAGAACTCAAGCAAAAAGAAGTTAAGGAATTGTGAATGGGTCTTATAATCTTTTGTCAGACAGACTGAAATGGCCTGTTTTCAAACACTGGAAACTCATGCTGGTTAATTAACCAGGGAGATCTGATACATCAGTAGCAATGCAACAGCTTTGAAATATAATAAAGCATGTGTGTGTGTTTGTGTAGGGGGAAAATGTATGAGAAAAGTATTTTCACTTTATCACTTTATTTGTGAAAATGATCTAAAATTGAAAAATTCTGAATTCTGACAAACACTAAGTGCTAATTTATTTTGTCATCATTCACTAACATCTCAGAGATCAGTGTTTGAACATAACAGGGAATGTGACTTAGAAATATCTGGTTTTATTGTTGATGTTCAAACACAGACAGAAAGAGACAGAGAATATAAGACAGGCGGCAGATTGGGGATAAAACAAGGTCAGGGGTGACAGAAATCATAAAAACGAACGCTTCGGTTTTGTCACATGACAGCACCATCGGTCAGCGAGCTGTGTGAAAATGTGACCCTCACACACACACTCAAACACACAATCAGTGTTGGGAAAGCAACTTCAAAACTCAAAGCTACTTAAAATTGAGTGTTAAACTGCAACTCGAGCTCATCTTAGAAATATGTAGTTACATTTTAAATGTAGTTAGTTGTTTATTTTCTATTTTTAAAAATATACAACTTTTCATCATTTACATAAACCATCCAAATGAACCAAATCACTGTTTTTCAGACTTTCCAATGCTACTTCACATATTAGACTAAGATATAGAATGAGTGGAAAACATATGAAAAGCAGTTTTTACAGTAAGTATTTTGCTATACAGATGGTACACAGTGATCCTGTGAATCGATTATGTTTGAACATGTTCAATGAACCAATTCACTAAATAATTTTCAGATCACTAAAACTAAAAGTTTTTCATATTTGCCAGTGTTGCATGTTAAACTAATATATAAAATGAGAGAAGTAGTTTGATAAAAAAAGATGACTTGATTGTGTGAATCAATTCTTTTTGAACAAGTTCATCTCCATTAACTTTCCTATTGAATCAATTCACTAAAACAACCTTTTAGACCAGAGCTACATATTTTACTATTAAATACAATAAGTCTAAAACAGGTATACGAGTTATGAAAAGCAACAGTTTAATCTCAATGAATCTTTCCAATGAACCATTTGTCTAAATCAAAGATTTCAGAATTTTCCTCCACAGTTTTGTTCGGCTATAAAGCTTCTTGTACATTTATAAACTCTTTCCTCTGTGTCCTTGCAACACCATCCCCACTGAATTGAACTATTTCTCTTCATAGTTTTGATGTCACTGGTCTCAGTGTCTTGTTTAGGGTGGGCAGGTTTAGGACATGTCAGACAGACAGAGCGAGACTTATGTTTTACAGGGCAGAGGGGCACAGGACAGACACACACACAAACACACAGAGGGCAGGAGAGCTCAGGACTGCAGTCATCTACAAGAGCCGTGTCTCTTCCTGCGTTTCATCTCATGACACACTCATCTGTCTCTGCCTCTCCTTCCACACTTCTGTCTCTTTCTCTTCTTTATGCCCTTCAATGGATCTCTGCAGCCCTTCTCCCTCCTTTACTCTCTCTGTCTTTCTCTCTCCAGGGATATTAGTTTTATTGAGAGGATGAGCCTCATAAAGAATGACCTACAGTAGCGGCAAACTTTCTGGCTATATTCCCTGTGTATGTGTGTGTGAAACAAATACTTTACTCTCATTTAGCTCATTGTCCCTGAAGCCTTTGCTGCTCATAGAGAAGAAGAGTTTAGAGTTATTAGTTTTTCCCTCCCAGTGGTTTAGTGTGTGTGCGTTCAATCACCTTGCTCTGACCTGTTAGCAGTAGTGTGTAATTAACTGATTGTCTGAACTATTTCCCACCTCCCACCACCTGTACTTAGCCAATCAAAATGAAGAACTACTGTGTAGGGAAGACTGTGGTCAAGAAAAGCACACAGATTTGATTTTCTAATGACATTCTAGTGACCCACATCAATTAATTCCAGCAGTATGCTGCTGTATAACTCATTAGATGTATTTTTACATCACAATAAAAGGCAATGAATTCACAAATCATTCTCTATGTGACATTTTTAGATTTAAATTTACGGTCCCTTCCACCCTCTTCAAAAAATAGTCGGAGGCACCATTTTGCTGCAGCAGATGAGAGAAGTTCACACAATGAGTGAGTCATGTTGTCAAGAAATGAAATCTGCTCAGCACAAAAGAAAAAAAACAGGCTGTGAAGAAGTGAGTGTTTCACATTAAAACAAGTCATATTAATAGAATCCAACAATTAGCTTAAAAAAGTTAACAATAATCACCCTCCTTATTTTGTCACTTCTAAAAAAAACTAGCATTTTGATTTAAGGGACAAATACACTCAAAAAAAAAAAAGAGTAAATTACACTGCATTGCGTCACCGGCTTGTCTACAAAATCAAGTAGATATTGCAAGATGGCAAACTTATCAAAATAAACAAACAACAAAACTTGCATTTGCTGATTTAAAGGAAAAGTTCACCCAAAAATGAAAATTTGTCATCATGTAATTCATGTAATTCCAAACCTATATAAGTTTATTTCTTATGCTGAACCAAAAAAAAAAGAAAGCTATTTTGAAAAACCTAACAGTTGTTGGTCCCCTTTGACTTCCATAACAGGGGAAAAAAATACTATTGAAGTCAATGGGGACCATCAGCTGTTTGATTACCAGCAAATATCTTCTTTTATGTTCCTCATAAGACAGAAACTCATACAGGTTTGGAACGATATGAGGGTGAGTAAATGATGACAAAATCTTCATTGACATGAGAAATCACTATACCATTTAAAAATTCTCTCTTTTTTTTTTTTTTTTTGAAGAATATTCACCAAGGACATTTTAATTTGATCCAAATTAAGAGTTTTACACTGTTACAAATGATTTGTCTTTTAAATAAATGTCTCTATTCATTCATCAAAGCTTTTATTTCTCCATTTCTATCACTGATTGAGTTTGGGTTCCTTGTCACTGACGCATCTGTCTTGCTTAGTTGGGGACACTTCATATTTGGCAGTATTATTGACTTGAACAGACGCTATTGGATGAGAACTGCTTTATAGATAAATTAAACTCATTCCAAAATTGATGGACTTTACACAGTTACTGAACCAAACTGAATCAACAATGAATTGATTTCAGCTGAACAATTAGTTTACTAATGTCTTTTTAGAGCTGAATTGAATTTTGTTTGAATTTATTTTCTTGTTTTCACTGTAAAGCTACTTGGAAACAACTGAAGATTTAGTTTTACAAAAGCCATGTGGTCAATTCTCAGTAATCAATAACTGATAAATGTACCCCTTGAATGCAGTGCAACTGCCAGTATATAAAAGAAACAAGTTCTTATGACAAATAAATACTTATCACTTTCTACTGTAACATTCTGCAGCGGCCTCTACATGACCCCAGAGACGTCAGTGTCCTGCGGTCCATCAGCTCTTCTCCTCATAAATACAGAACATTCTCTAGACTATTTTAAGCTGATCTAAGCATCCACCTACCACTGAGCTGTCTACAAAAACACGCTGCTTTCTGTCTTTGGTTTGTGCTTCGTTCACATTACTTGTACAGATAGACAGAGGAACCAAACTTCAGATCTTTAAAAACAGAATGAAAATGTTTATGGTAATATCGGCCCAAATCTAACTTCATGCAAGCTGTTTTTTAATGAGACGGCTCATTAAAATAATCAACACTGTAGGCTGAAATCAAAATAAGGCTATAACAACAAGCTTGACCGAATGAACCTTGACCTTGACTTACCGATGTGACTGCGGTGAGAGGAGGCATCAGACAGATGACCCCAGAGAGACAGAAGGGTCAAAATCACCAGCAAGAGCCACGTGCACACCCTTTGTACCGCCCGCTCCTGCATTCTGAAACACACACACAAAGCATATCAGCACATGAGCGTTACACTGATCAGAGAGGCTATTAGACTGATCTCATTCTCTTCTTCAGCGCTATCTAAATGTCATCATGCTCTTCCTGAATGTTTTCTGATACAACGCTGAGCGCTCCAAAACACTGAATTATACAATTACTTACAGAGTAAGCTTTCAGGGGTGGGTTGTGGTTTTCTGGCAGATACTGAGCCCCTAGTGGTTGATTTTGGTACTGATTTTTATTAATGTAGTCTACTTGTTTGGAGCGGGGATTTTGGTGGCTACATTTATTTAATCAGAATTCAATACAAAAGTAATACAATTTAAATAACTGTTTTCTATTTATATATTTATAAAACAGAATTTATTCTTGTGATGGCAAAGCTGAGATGCTAAATTGGTGCTCAGGAAACAATTCTTATTATTATCAATGCTGAAAACAGTTACAGTGCTGCTTAATATTTTTTTCTGGAAGTCATGCAAATTTTTTTTCAGTATACTTTGATGAATAGAAAGTTCAAAAG
>SCHK01089067.1:0-10852 GCA_004124795.1 Poropuntius huangchuchieni
TTTGGTAGGCTACTATGAGATGGATAGTCTAAATGTTATTTTATTCAGATTCGCTACCTTTTATTTTTATGGTAGCCTATATCAAAAAGTGTATATTTTTAAATTTGATTTTACCAGTATTTACCATACTTTCAAAACAAAAATTTAAATAGTAATAATAATAATAAAAATAATTTAAGATTTTTTTTTATCTCAGTAAAACACAAGATTTGGTTTTCAAAAAGTCTTTTTTCAAAAGGTACATCTGGAAAAAGGGGGGTCGTCTTATAATCAGGGTCGTCTTATATTCGGGTCAATACGGTGTGCATTTAAGTACTGAGAAATGTTAATTAACTACATATACTTTACTATATGGTTACGGTTAGGATTAGAGTTTGGCTTAGGGTTACTTGCATGTAATTATGCATAATTTACTGTTATTATAATAGTAAGTACATGTAACGTGTAACAACGACACCTGAAAATGAAGTGTTACAGAACAGTCACAATATATTTCACAGTAGTCAATAGAAAGGACATAAGAACAGCCATTTGTACTTAATTCTTATCTGGCTCAGTAGATGAAAGGTCTGGCTACATTGTTTGATTGTTCTGGTCATCCACAGATGTTCTGGCGTTTTTGCTGTCTGATTCTTTGGTGTTCCTTCAGGAGAAAGATCAGAAATACATCTTTGCTGCTGTGGTTGGTTTTTGAGATTACTATGCATTTTCATCTTCATACAGTTCAAAATTTTGTGTAATGTTTTTGGAAGAAGTCTTATATACTCATCAAGGCTGCATTTATTTGAATTAAAATATTCTTCTATTTTAATATTTTTTCATATTTATGAAATTTCAGCAGCCATTACTCCTGTTTTCAGTGTCACGTGATCCTTCAGAAATCGTTCTAATATCCTAAATAACTCAAGAACCATTTTTAGTATTATCAGTGTTTAAATCAGTTGTACTGCGTAATATTTTGAGAAAACCATTATACAGTTTTTTTTTTTAGTGTAACAGCAAACTTTTGAGTTGTAGTGCAATCGTTTGTATGTGAGGAATACATTTGATTTAGAAGTTTTATAAGTGATTTAAGTGTGACTAAAATAATAGTTTGTTTTGTGTAAATGAAATGTTTGATTTAACTGTGTATAATTTGTTATGCTGTCTTATTCACTGGTTTTTCAGGACCAGAAGCCTCCAGTTATCTCTCTCCAGAAGCTGATTGTGCGTGAGGTGGCCAATGAGGAGAGAGGCATGTTTCTGATCAGCGCCTCTTCAGCTGGGCCTGAGATGTATGAGGTGCACGCTGCTTCTAAAGATGAACGCAACGCCTGGATGAGACTTATCCGAGAGGCTGTGGAGAGGTGTGTAGTGACAAGGAATGGAACATGTCATACTTGATTCTTATCTACAAGGGTAGCGGAGATGAAAACAAATGTGTGTGTGTGTGTGTGTGTGTAAATGTACTAATTTTAAATTGCATTTGTTTTGCTAAGTTGCCCTGAAGAGGAGGATGAAACCACAAGTGAGTCAGAAGAGGAAAGGAGAGTCACGGAAGCAAAGGTCCAAAAGATCCACAGGCTACAAGGTACAACCAACCAGATAGGCTGAACCGAAGGATAATTATATTATAT
Organism: Poropuntius huangchuchieni; assembly: GCA_004124795.1. Lineage (NCBI taxonomy): Eukaryota > Metazoa > Chordata > Actinopteri > Cypriniformes > Cyprinidae > Poropuntius > Poropuntius huangchuchieni. Next base: position 1,617 of record SCHK01089067.1, read on the forward strand.
TATAATAGCTGAAATTTGTATATAATTTATAATACCTAGAGAAATCTATCCGCTTGCACCCCTGTTCACCTTTCATCTGCGGTGCAGGCTGTTACTGTGGATATGCAAGAAAATGACATTGATATAGTGATTGGCTAATGACACACATTTCCTAACCTTTACTAAAATATATTTGGAGTGCTCTTATAGCATGAAGTGGACTTTTCAATGCATACACTGACAATTACTGGTAAAATGTCTAATAATGTAATGAAATACACAAGATTTGTATGTTGCTTTTATTATTTCATTAGAATACACAGTTGAATCGTGGTCAATAAGTGGTGTAGTTTCTTAATCTATTGTGTGTGTGTGTGTGTGTGTTTTTTTTTTTTAAACATGACAACCAACCTCCTTCTTTCACANGAGTGGTGTAGTTTCTTAATCTATTGTGTGTGTGTGTGTGTTTTTTTTTTTAAACATGACAACCAACCTCCTTCTTTCACAGAGTCTTTGTGTGGCCACGATCACCTCATCTGTGCCAATCTGGAGGAGAAACTACACATCTATGCCGAGCTGTCAGTCATGGCAGGACGACGCGAGACAGGACCAGAGCCCAGACTGCTGGTACGGCCCAGCACTGAAGACATCCCTCAGGCTGGAGTACTGCTCAGTGCCGCTCTTAAAGAGGGTGAGAGTCCACTCATAGTAATAGTTGTTTTCAAGTCTCAAGTCCGGCGGGGATTGTAGGTGGGGAAAGTGAATGTACAGCGCTCTCTCCACCCTCAATACCACGACTTAGGTGCCCTTGAGCAAGGCACCGAACCCCCAACTGCTCTCTGAACCCCTGAATTTATGCAGCAGCATAAATGGCTGCCCACTGCAGCCACACTGTGTGTTTACGGTGTGTGTATGCATTTTGGATGGGTTAAATGCAAAGCACAAATTCCGAGTATGGGTCACCATACTTGGCCCGTATGTCATGTCACTTTCACTAATAATAAATGTTTATTACCCAATAATTTCTTTAGGATCATGTGTAACCGGTGTAGACTGCGTTGTGTTGTTTTTATGTAATGATCAGACAGACAGCAGATGACGGTTCAACACTTCTTTACTCTGATAATACACAAAATTATGTTTTTAGTGTGTGAATTCGTTTCTGTAACATGAATATAAAGTGCAATGCAATTAGCATGTGCTTCAAGTTCACATCGGACAGAAAAGTGACCAAACTTGATAAAAATAAAAACAAAATCAAATATACATGAAGAATAATGTCTCATATATGATTTAGATAACAGATTTAAGTACAAAAGTAATTTAAGACCAACATTGCATTCAGAAATTTAAAGGGGACCGTGCACACACACATCAGGTACACATTTGAACATTTTTTTGTGTAATTCTAAATATACAAAAATAATACTTTCTATACCTGTTACACATGCACACTGAAAACTTGAGTAATGGCTGCTAAAAATTCAACTTTGCCGTCACAGGACTAATTTACATTTAAAAGATATTAAACCATAAAACAGTTACTTTAAATTGTAGTAATATTTCAGTATTGGCCTTTACTGTATTTTTGATCAAATAAATGCAGCCTTGATGAGCATAGAGGACTTTAACATATTAAAAATATTTTACCGCCCCAAAACATTTGAATGGTAGTGTACGTGTGCATGCACATGGATATATTCACACTCACATATTTATAGACATAACATGCTTCAAGAGGCACTTTTCACAGTACTTTTTAACAATACTACCAGTTTTGTGTACCGCAATACACATAACTGCATGCATAGTAATCCTGCTGTCTCTCTCTCTCTCCTCATTAGCGGAGAACCTGAAAGCAGCCCTCTCTTCTCACAGTGCATCTACTGCCTCTGTCCCATCTTGTCCAGAAGAGCAGACCCAACCCGAGCCTTGCTCTCCCTCCTCCCCTCTGCCGCCTGACAACCAGAGTCCTCTGATGGACACTCTTCAGAGGGATGAGGAAGAGTGGAGAGGAGAGGAAGGCTTAGAAACACAGGCCTTTAATCACAGCTCAGACGCTGATCACAATATACACCTTAAGGTAAATGTGTTCTCGTAAACAGCACTTAAACAGCCATTATTTGCACACGGGATTACTATTAGAAGATGAATTGTGGTAGTATAATGTAACAGCATGATTACTAATGGAAATATACTGATATGGCTAAGAAATATTTAATATTTTCCATTATTAGTGATTTAAATTGCAGCCTTACCAAAAAGGCTGTGTTCAGCATGAGAGGTACAGTCGCCCTGCATGAATAATTCACATTCTTCTTCCACTATCACATCTCATTCTTTATGTTACTAAGTATTAATGAGCTTGAAATAAGAGGAGTCCATTTCACTGCCTCAAGGGTCCAGTTTCATTAAATATAAAAGCGAAGAATTAGGCTTTCATTTTCTTGGATCTCTTTTCTGCTGTCGAAGCCATCTTGCGGTGCACTGCACAGTACGTCATGCTGATAAGGTTTTTTGTGCTGCTGACACGAGCACAAGGTCATGAAAGGAGATTATCAATATTTAAAAGGTATTTACATTTTATTGCTACAAAACAAAGGATTCTTGTTGGATGTTAAATAAATTTGGTTTATTTCTTTTTGACATTTATTTAGAGTTTTATGCTTTAGATTACCATTAATATTAAGCTATGTTTGTGTTCTGTTTAGTTACAGACTTTAACAAAATTGATCCTGTTCTACGTAAGCGATAACAGACAAAGTTTTGTGTCCACTAGGTGGTGCTGTAAACTTAATGTTCATATAGACGAGCTCTTGCCTTAAGAGGGCAGACTTGTTTTGTGTTGATTTCAATATTAAAGAGTATGTTAATTGCAACTCCCTTCTCATTTAGACTTACAGTCCACGAACATCCAGATTGCACTGAAGTGCAGTAATATTATCGATAATATTAGTCCAACACAACATTTAATTAACACAGGAAACTATCCAACTCAAAATAAGGTGAATGTAGAGGTATAACAACCATTAACATCATCCTCTCAGTTATCAATACTGACATCTTAATGTGTCCCCCTACATTACTCAAGCATCCTTGAGTGAGCACTTTGCCTTGCTCGTTTATAAACCTACTTTTCTGGAAGGCTGTTTTCTTTAACTCAGGTCACCGCCGTCTGTCTCCTGTGCTGTCTGTTGACTTTGTAGATAAAAAACCAAATGGTGTTTGAGTCAACAGATGCTGAAATTTTTGAATCATCCCTAGGAACCTGCTGAAGTAAACACAGCACTTGCAGTTTTGTAAAATGTGCTCCAGAAAGCAGATGCCTGACAAAAAAATGTAAATGACAAATCTGTTGTTTGCGGTAGAATGGAACATATTGCTATAGTGCACAAAGCTATACTGTTCTCTTTCCAGGAAGAAGAGACATTAGTCGGAGTAGACTCATAGTTTTGATTTAGAGTTCTTTACTTTTTGTTTCTCATTGGGTTTTTTTGTTTGTTGTCTTAATGCAGGTGAGTCAGAGTGTGCAGAGCTTGACTCAGCTGCTATACAGTCTACAGGTGAGCTCATGTCACACAACCACATGCCAACTGAAAGAATAATTATAGTGGACAGGCCTTACGTCAGACACACATAAACACACGACATGACTCACTTCTAATAGCTCTGTCCAAGCCTTAAGTTTCACTGCCTAAACGTGTTTGACCAACTATAAATCTGTCTTATATAACATGCTGTGGTTTGGATGTATAATAGGAGGATGTGGGACATAGAGGTAGAAGTGGCACACCTGCAAAAGGCTCTTAGAAGAGACTGACCCTCTTTTTGTATTGTTATTTGTATTGCTATAAAAAACAAAAAAAACATTGGTACTTCCAAGCTACTTTAGGTGTCCTTGACAGAGGGATATATTTGGATTTATTTTTGTTTGTTTGTTTGTGAGTAGGGAAGTGTAATAGAGCTGTTCAGTCATGATGTCAATTTGTAGGCCAACCTGGAAGGCTAATTTGCCACCGGTTCCCTCTGGAATGTGTAATGGGTTTTTAGAATAGCCGTTTTTGATTTATGAGTAAAATAAAACTTTGACATTTTGTTCCGTAGCATAATTTACACAGTTACAATTTACAGTATATCAAATGTGAATGTGTCCTTTAAAAACAGTTAAGATAGAAAATTGCTCCACAAGGACTGTAGCTGCTACAGGATTGTACACTACTGTTCAAATGTTTGGGGTCAGCCTTTTATAAAAGATGCATTAAATTGATCAAAAGTGACACGTTTTCTTAGTTTTTTTTATATGATTACAGTTTTTACAGTCAGCTTTCTCTGAGCATGAATCTGAACCTGAGCATAGTTGAGTCTAGGAGACTCGATTTTCACATGATATATAGTTATTGTCTTTTACCTATGCAGGACAGCATTGTAGTCTTTATGTAACCGTTTGTTTGAAACGTACATTTTTAGCAACATGTTTGAGTTATGATTGTTATTTGTGTTATGTAACAAAGTGTGAAAGTAATTCTTCAACGTCTTTATTTTAGACTTTATTTTACTCAAAATCAAAAACTGCTGTGATAAAAACCCATTAGATATACCAGAGGAAACCATGTGAAAAATGCAAATTTTCCTCAGGTTTTTATGGCTAAAAACAGCTCCATTTAACAAGTCACTAGAGACGGCACGAGAAGATGCAATTTATGCATAGGACTCGTGTAAGTTGAGACATCTATTGTACATGACCATTTAAAAGTTTGGGCTTGGTATGATTGTTTTAATGTTTTAAAAAAATAAGTCTCTCGTGCTCCATTTATCAAAAGTACTGTACAGTAATATTGTGAAATATCATGACAATTTAAAACAGCTGTTTTAATATTTTTGAAGTATAATCTGGTCCTGCGATGCGAAGCTGATTTGGTGTTCAAGAAGCATTTCTTATTTTTAATAATGTGGAAAACAGTTGTGCAGCTTAATATTTTCAGGGAAACTGTGATCATTTTGATTCAGGATACTTTAATTAATGAAAAGTTCAATTAACAGCATTTATTCGAAATAGAAATCTTTTGTAGCATTATAAATGTATTTACTGTCTTGATTAAACTGATTAATTTATTGCAACATTGCAGAATCAACTGATTAAAACCTTACTAATCCTAAACTGTTGAATTGTACTGTACTTGTGGCTGATGNTGTATTTACTGTCTTGATTAAATTGATGAATTTATTGCAACATTGCAGAATCAACTGATTAAAACCTTATTAATCCTAAACTGTTGAATTGTACTGTACTTGTGGCTGATGCTGAACTGGTAGCCTAGTGATGGTTTAGTCAAGACTCACTAGTGTTAGCTGTTTCAGTGAATAAGTGCCATTGTCATTCACCTTCAATCTCCTTTACTTTAAATGATTAGTTCACTTCCAGAATAAAAAAATCCTGATAATTTACTTACCCCCACGTCATCCAAGATGTTCATGTCGTTCTTTCTTCAGCTGAAAAGAAATGAAAGTTTTTGAGGAAAACATTCCAGGATTTTTCAACTTTTTCTTTAAGTTCAGTTGGAGCCAACGGGTTGAAGATCCAAATTGCAGTTTCAATGAAGCTTCAAGGGGGCTCTACACAACCCCAGCCAAGGAACAAGGGTCTTATCTAGCAAAATCAGTCATTTTCTAAAAAAATTAAAATTTGTATACTTTGAACCACAAATGGTCATCTTGCACTATGTAATTGAGTATGTATGTGTAATCACGTTCAAGAGGTCACGCATCATATGGTCAGAAAAAAAAGTACCAACCCATGTTTACAAAGCGAATGTTCAAAGAAACACCTGTTACAAAAAAAGTTAAAACAATGATGTCAGATGATTTTGAAGCTGGAGGAGAAAATGAGATGTTTTTCATCCTACCCTACCTTTCTGAACCAAAGTACACAGACAAAAAACTAACCACGCGTGACCTTTCCAACGTGATTATGCAATGCGTGAAGTTGTGCATACACGTCGTAGAGCTAGAGCAAGAAAAACTTTGAAAACCTTAATTTATTTTTGACTGAAGAAGGAAAAACATGAACATCTTGGACGATATGGGGGTGAGTATATTATCAGAAAATTTTTGTGGAAGTGAACTAATCCTATAAACACCCTCGCTTTTTGTAAATAGGCCGCAGTCACGATCCAAGACAGTTGCTATGAAGTCCAGAGGCTCCTCCTCCTCCTGTTATCAAGCCCCTCCCCTCACCAACACTCCCGCCCCCTGCCCATCACCCGCAGCAACCAGACCCTGCAGGAGCAGGAGCGCCAGCGGGAGGCGGAGCGCCGGCGAGAGGAGCTGGCGGATGTGGCCCGTCTACGGGGCACCCTGGTACGAGAGCGGCAGCAGTGGGAACGGGAGTGCCAGGTGCGACATCTTCAACAGTCTGAGCTGGAGACGTCACTGGAGCAGAGGGAGCTGGTGTGCCACCTGGAGGAGCGGAGGCTGCAGAGCGAGCGACAGGAGCTTCAAGAGCAGCTGCAGGAGTACCAGCAAAGCCTGGAGAGGCTGCGAGAAGGCCAGAGGAGTGTGGAAAAGGAGAAGGAGAAGCTGGATGCTCAGCGGAGGCTGCTGGAGAGCTTTAGGCAGGGCTACCAGCAGAACCTGCCAGCTATGGTCATACCACTGGATGGACAGCAGACACAGGTGATGATCAGTGAGTGGATGTGAATGTGTGGGATTCAGTGGTGGTCTGTGTGATGTGGAAATTGAAGTCAACATGAAAAAAGGGTGTGTAATGACCAGACAAATTTCAATCCCTCCCCTCCTGCAATATGTCACTCACACGAAACAAAGCAAAGCTTGTCAAGTCGTTCAATTCGAAAATCCAATTGAGAATCTCAACAGCCATTTATGAGCGCTATTTATTTATAGCACACCTTTAAGCTAACCTTTGAAATACTCTGACACTTGGTCAAGTGAGATTTAGCTTTTAAAGGGATAGTTCACCCAAAAATGAAAATTTCAGCTTACTCCCAGGGCATCCAAGATGTAGGTGACTTTGTTTCTTCAGTAGAAGTGAAATGAAGATTTTTAACTCTAACCGATGCAATCTGTCAGTCATATAATGCAAGGCAATGGGAACTACATCTATGAGAGTAAAAAAAAACATGCACAGACAAATCCAAATTAAACCCTGTGGCTCGTGACAACACATTGATGTCCTAAGACACGAAACGAGCATTTTTGTAAGAAACCGAATAGTGTTTATATTGTTGAAAAACAAGACGACGACGATCGGGCTAGCTCTACATTGCAGTCTAACAGAGCTCTACATTGCAGTCTAACAGAGGTAAAAAAAAATTATATAAATACTGTTCGGTTTCTCACAAAAAATGCTCGTTTTGTGTCTTAGGACAACAATGTGTCGTCACGAGCCGTGTCGAACTATCCCTTTAAGATAAAGGTTAGGATCATGATACACACCATAAATGTATGTTGGTACTGTTTTTTATTCGCTTTTGGGATCAAATAGGGTGTTTGAATCTGGAAATGTCGGTGTGTGACGTCAAACTTAAGTAGATTAGCAAACAACAGCAATCCAATCAATATCCGATAGACAAAATCAAATCCCGCCCCACATTTTGTTTCTTTGTCCGAGAAGCCTACCTCACAGTAGGGAAAAAAATGATTGCAAATTCCATTTCATGCTGATTCAACATTGCTCAAACCTGCTCATCTTACATAGTAACTGTGAAAGATTGTTGTAGGTTTCTTTTTTGTTGATAAATGCTTCATTACATAGATGTAGGTATCTGTGGTTGAAACTTAAAAAATACGTTACTTGCTTTACGTCAGTTGTGCTTTGGCACTTCTCTTATGAGCAAATGAATCAGATGATTTGAGGTTTGCTTGTGTTTACCTGGGTAAATGCAAGGTGGAATAACAGAAACTTGGAAATTTTCCATTAAATTCAAACTGACAGCTCTAAAAATCAGTCATTTTTGAAGGCTGTAATGACTCAGGGTAGGACAAGAATGTGACTTTGAACAGATTTCTGTACTTACTGGCTGAATAGTAGTATTCTGTTCATTTGAACTACAAATGAAGCAAAAATTCCTTTAGTGTACTGTAGCTTTAACAATGATCATTTTTTGAACGCCAGCCAACCACTTAATGGAAAATGAATGGATCAAATCATGCAGTGAAGTCTACGGTTTTTAGAAACAACCTCTAATGAATGCATTAGTTAAGATTGCTAATTTATCTGTAAGGAGTCAGTTCTCCTTTTTAGTTCTCCTTTTGCCTTTTCAGTCAAGAAAATTGTTGTCATTTGCATATTCATTTTCTGATTGGTCAGTTTATACATCAGAGAAGACTTTTTCTGTCAGCCTTCTCTGGCTCTCGTACAATGATTTGAACTTGCTTAACTTGCTTAGGCTACAACATCTATTTATAAATACATAATTATGCATTTGAGTTACATACATTAGTGAGAGATTGATTGAAGTAGTTTTAATTAGTTTATGAAGAGTAATATGTGAGGAATCTGAAGCTGTCTTGCCTCCTGTGATTGACTGACTTTTGTTTTGCTTTTGGAACTTTGTAATTTCTTCCTGTTTGTTCATACGCGTGTATGTGCATGTTCTCCGTAGCTGTTTGTGTATGTTTTAAATATTCCTAAAAGCTATAGCTGTGAGCTGTGGGTATGTCATAAAAGCCTTTGTGCACAGTGTGAGTCTGGAGACACAGCTGTCTTCCAAACGCTGAAATATTTCATTGCTCCTCTGCTCTTTCCTCATCCTTCCTTTACTCTGTTGCCAAAACACCCAGGTAGTGATGTCAGAGGAAAGCTCTTCCAAATCCGCTTGCATCTGACTTTGAAGATGAAACAAAACTGTCAGTTATGAATTCAAGGAAGAGAAGCTGTATATTTTCTCATTTTGTTCTTCTTTTTCTTTCTGTTCCTTACATATTTCAGCTGTTTTGCATTCTTCTCTCTCTTTCTATCTTGCTCACTCTTTTGTCTCTCTTCTAATGTAAAATATAATATACACTACAATTTAAAAATGAGATTTTTACAAAATGTTTATTTTCTCACCAAGGCTACATTTATTATAATAATAATGCATTTTATTTAATGGCACCTTTCAAAACACCCAAGGTCACCTCACAAGCAAGCAAAGATAAAATAAATAAATAAATAAATAAAAAATACTACACAGACAAAACAAAACACACAATAAACAATCTGCATATACAGATAAAGTGCAATAAAAACTCAAAACATA
>SCHK01089279.1:6907-19556 GCA_004124795.1 Poropuntius huangchuchieni
CAGTTGCACTCTAACCTATTACTTGCACTACAATTTTTGCTTAAAATTCCCTGGCTATATTAGACAGAGCCAATTTGCTATACACACATAAGTTTCTGATGTGTTTATCCGTGCATCTGTGTGATCTTTACGCATGCAACACATCTTTATTACTATAAATCCTGTAGTCAACACCCAGTACAGAGTTTCCCTCTGCATCACATCTGATATCTCACGTAGATCCGAACCTGTGTGAATGGCAGACTTATGCCTCCAAAGACCACGGCGAGATGTAAAACCCCGCTCCAGGGTCAGACGTGACGAGCTTCTGCGGTAAATTGAACCGCCAAGGACATAATCACCGCAAACAGCCTCTCGGTGTGTGTGGTAGTGTGATTGCACGGCGTGTTTTTAGGCAGAGGGGGACCGAGCTCCGCAGTGACAGAGAAGGCAACTGAGCTGCAGAGACAGAAAGAGCCCTGCAGAATGCACAACACCAGCACCTCCTTTGTTCTGCTTTTTGGGAGGGCGCAGAATGAAGGGAGGTTAGCAGGGAGATGTCTGTCAGGCTCAGAATCACTGATCTCTCTCTCTCTCTCTCTCACTCTGTCTGTCTGCTCAAATGGCAAATCCCACTCCTGAGGGGGAGATCACCATGGTGACAGCGCCTTGCCACGCATGCCTGTGGATGCTGCAGTGTAGGAGCGCAGAGGATCCGCGTGCTCCTATGGCAACTCGAACACGAACAGCCAGCTGTAGCTGCCGAATTCGCCTCCACAGCCCTATAGTGTCACACTCTGTGAGAACGTACCTGGTGCCACAGCAGCCAGAATCCACAACAGACCTCAGCCTGAACGTGCTCTTGGTATTCGGGCCAATTAAAACCAAAGAGCATTTCTACTGGCTAATCTGAGGTCCCTCATTGTAACAGAACGACTATTTGAAGACTTTTAATTAAAAAATAATCGCATGTTTTTAGAAACAGACGGAGAAATTAGTCTCGTTCATCATTCCGCCACTTTGAGAGCAATATTTGCAGCGTTATTATGACGGTTGCTGTGGAAATGATCAAACGGAGCAGGTCCGGGCTAATATTCTGGCCATTGCTGGTATTAGTCAAGTTCATCAGAGGATTTGTCCACCAGGAGCTGTCTGACTGAAGTCATTATTTCTCCCGGCAGTTCTGAAAGGCTCGCAGATCTCTCTCTCTCTCTCTCGCAGTCTCTCTCTCTCTCTCGGCCATAATTACCTTAGTCCCACTCAAAGCCTGCCTCCGCCGCTCCCGTATTCAAATGTGGTTTAATTACCTGTGGAATTTTAATTGGCGTGGCCTGCCAGTGGGAAACGCTAAGGTGTCCAAGGTCATTCCGAGTCGTTCGCGAAACGCTCTCACCCACACAGACGACGCTGGCTGCCTGCCCGCACAACACACCATCGCATAGAAGCACAGCCTCTATAACCAGCACCTGCTTCAAACAATAAAACAATAAAGAGAAAATGGGCACCTCACACCAACAGGCCGACTGATGCATTGTAGGGTTATGAGGTTGAAAAATGGGATTTTATGGACTCTTTTAGGACTGAGTAGAGAATATGTAATTGTTACCACGGTTATTATTACTACTGTAAAAGTGTAATTAATAGGGCTGGGTTTTGATTTCATGATTCAATTTGATTGTAATGCACAAGCTTTCGATTCGATTCAATTCGATATCGATTATTCTGGTTATATGTCAGGTACGGTACACGCCAAATTTTCAAGGGAAAAAAATTCTCTCAACTAATGCTGTAAAATATACTTGAGAGTCAGTTGGTACTATATTACTATAATAGGTTAAAATTGATTAACTTTTTATAATAATAATTATATAACTATTCCTACTCCAATCATTTTTTTAAACATACATATTTAAATGATGGCTAAAACAACTTTATGGTCACTGAATATGTTCTTTTTTGAGGTAAATGTGACGTTATGTCACACTGTTTACAAGCTGTTATATTGGCATCTTTCCACAGTCGAAACACTAATTTAGTGAATACATGACAGGATACGGATTTTGGTTAGTTGTACTCTTTCTTTTAACATACATTCAGATGTTCATCGATGTTTATTTCATGCTGAAACTGGTATTAAAATATAGGGCATGATCAGTTCACGTGCACTTTGCGCTGCTGCTATAGAGATCTGACACTTCACAATAAACAGTGTCAAAGCTTATTGTTTGAATACTGTAATAAAATTGTAAGAATTTTAAATCTAAGGCTTTGTTTCATATCAAAAATAACAAAGCACAAAGCTTATTTCGATTTTTTCTATATAATGTGCACTACAGGCTAAACTAATTGATTCTTGGGATTTAAGAATCGATATTGTTTCGTAAAAATGAGAATTGATAAAAATCGAGAAACGGATATTTTTTTGTACCCAGCTTTAGTAATTAATGATTGTTACAGTGCAGAGTTTGAGGACTGGATTTGCTTTAATCTGTGAAATATTACACCATATTTTTACACATTTTACTTATTTATTATAGGCTACTGATATATTGCTGACATTTCAAAAAATAGTATTTTAATTATCCAAATTAACTACCATGATGTGACTGATACCAACCACAGGTATATTATTGTAATCATAATTGTAACAAGTATGGTATATCATTGTTTTAAACTTGCTTTCCATGCCATTTTTTTCAGGCCAAACCCTTATACAGTATTATAAGTCACATACAAATCTTTACTGCCAGCAGCCCTCGCTCCACATTTTCTGGTTTGTGCACGTTAAGGCAGTATCTAAGGAGGAGAAAGATAACTGAATGCAAAAGGATCTGAATTTAGAACGTTTCACACTCTGATGAGTCCTGACCAAGCACAAGAAGAGGTTATAAAAACACAGCTCACGTTTTGATTGTCCTCTCGTCATTCAAAATGTGTGTGAGTGTGTGTGTGATGGCTTGTTTTTCTGATTCTGTGCAACCCAGTTTATCTACAAAGCCTCACTCTACTGTGAATCTCAACTCCCAGTTGTTAACTGAGCTGAAGGTTTGAGGTTATGACCTGAAGGAAGCTTGAGGATAAGGTTAAATGAATAAAAGTATTAGCAATCAGAAATACACTTTGAAAAAGACCCTCAATGTTCTTTCGTCCTTGTAATAGCTCAAAATCACAGTATCAGATATATGTAAATATATATTTGAGATTCATAGCAAATGAAAAAACAGACAACTCTATGCATTAAAGATTTTTTTTGTGTGGGTTTGTTTGGATTTTTTTTTGTGTGTGTGTTTTTTTTGCAATTCAGTAATTGTCCCCAGGAGCCAGATTATGTTCAGCAACAAAGCACTTTTCTTCTTTCTCACATATTACACATTATCATAGATTATACATCATTGAATTAGTCAAAAGCTCAACTTTTTTTTTTACTCAAATGTATTGTTTAGGTATATAAGCCTGGGGGTCAACCTTCATCATAAAGCCACAAATAAACCTTTTTTTGTATGAAAAATGTATAATTGATTCAAAGGATGCCACATTCAAACCAAATATAAATGCACATGCTGTTTTAGTGCAATTAAAGTGGAATTTCTGAAAACCTAATGATTATTATGGGATTTGTATAATTGAGGGCTAAGGCTAAAATGAGTTTTGCCTTGTTTATATTTTGGAGGATGAGTCTCATAAACGAGTCTTGGCGGTTTAGGAATAGCACTGTCTTGTGGGACCAGAGTTCAAGCAGCACACGCATTTACATGAATAAATGTGCCAGTGGTTATTAATGCTTTGTTATGTCTTAAACAATTCTAATACTTCTTATCTCTGAGGGCTGCGCTTTGGCACAGACACTCTTCACAGTTTCAAGGTAATTTTTCAGAACTGTTGCGCATAATTCTCTTGGTTTTTGTTTTCTTTCTGTTGTGCAGTGTGTATGGATGCCCCTTGGCTAAGAAAAGGAAAACCCAAGAGAAACCTGCACAGGAGCCAGCTTCCAAACGCCGTCCATTTTTAACCATGGCTGATGGAGAGCCCACCATGTATGAAAGCTACGAGGCCATGGAGGAGGGAGAGGAGAGGGAACAGGAAGAAGGAGAGGAAGTGGAAGAAGAGGAGGAGGAAGGGGAAGAGGAAGGAGACGATGAAGAAGAGGAGTGCTCAGATGACAACGATGAACCGGGAGAGGAAGAAGAGGATGAGGAAGAAGAAGGAGAGGTGGAGAGAGAGGAGGTAGAGGAGATAGAGCAAATGGAGGAAGAGGTAGAAGAAGATGAGGAAGTTGTGGAGGAAGATGGGGATGATGAAGAGCAGGAAGATGATGAAGAGGAGGACGATGAAGATGAGCATGAAGAAGAGGAATACTATGAAAATCAGAGTCATCAGCAAGGTAAGGCTTTTTAGATTGATTGCGTATTCTGCTGTTTTTCAGAATGTTTATATAGTTATGGAACAATGTATTTAAAACATGAAAGAGAAAAGTATGTATGATTTTTAAACATATTCTAAGGACATTTGTCACTTGATTCATTTACTCATGGATATGTTTTTTTTTTTTTGAATGGTAAAACGTTATCAAGTTGTCATCTCTGATTTTTCAGAGAAGATTTAAATGTTCTTTCTTGGTTATACAAACATTCTGGAAAAAAGTCAGTAGGAAATGTTTAGAATCTACAGAAAGACATGTAGTTACTCTGACACACAGAATGCCTCATGAAACATGAATCAAGGGCAGCTTATTGTAGGTCAGCCGACATTTCAGAGTATAATTGACAGAATATGCAGTCATTAAAGTCAATGTTTTATTTCTTAAATTGCCTGTTTTAGTTTCAAGTCATACAGTATGTGTAATTTGCTGAATCAGAATGAAATCTACATACACCCTGCCGAGAATGGCCGGCCTTCGCCATCCTAATTAATGTGAATTTTACAGCATGGAACAATCCAACTCCCCTTTCGAAACTGAGGGAAAGCAGATGTGACTGCTTCCTTAGTATGCGTCTCACCCTCATTCTCTGGTGTCCTCAATCGCTTGTGACAGTGCTTCCAGAGTAATAGAGAGAGGAGGCTCTCTGAGTTATTAACTTTGGCCCCCCTCCACACACGCACAACACCGTTCCAGGAGGTGTCAAATACACTCAGCCCCCCACCCCTCCCTGGTGAAAATGGGCTCCTCCTGAGGATATTTCTGGCTCCAGAAACAGAGCACCTCATCCGCTGCTTATCCCTGCAGTCTCATCCGCCTCTGTCCCAAATACTAGCAACACTAAAATCTTTTCAGTACAATTGAGAGGCTTTCAGAGCAGCCTTACATGTTATCGAACACAAATATGTGTGCTAAAATATTTAAAAGCCTGCCTGATGATTCATGTACCATATTGCAGTTTCTCTAAAATTCATCTGTTTCTTTTGCCGAATACTCAAATATATTTCAGCGGCATAGTGGCAGTTACCATCTTGCTAAATTGCATTTGATTATTTAAATCAATTTGTACCTGTGTCATGGAGCTGTACGTGAAACCCTGGCGTGACATTTGTCTTAGATTTGCTGCATCAATGCTATCGTTCATGAGACGTTACATTTTCATAATGATAGTGTTCAGGCCGCTTCAGATTATAGAGAGGACTGACATTTCGTTTGTGAATTTATCACGCCGTACAAGCTGCTTGCTGTTAACAGGGTGGAAGGCCCTAGTGCGCGACGTATTTGAGGATGTATTTTTGGAGCGGTTTAGAAAATCTTAAAGGATTAGTTCACTTCCAGAATAATAATTTCCTGATAATTTACTCACCCCCATGTCATCCCATGTTCATGTCTTTCTCTCTTCATTTAAAAAGAAATTAAAGTTATCGAGGAAAACATTCCAGGATTTTTCTCCATGTAGTCGTGGACTTCAATGGGGACCAATGGACTGAAGATCCAAATTGCAGTTTCAATGCATGCTTCAAAAGGCTCTACATGATCCCAACCGAGGAATAAGAATCTTATCTAGGGAAATTATCGGTCAATTTCCTATAAAAAAATATACTTTTCAACCACAAACGGTCATCTTACACTAGGAAGTGCCGACCCAGTGTTTACAAAGTGAACTTGCAAAGACTAAGTCAAACTGCCTTTACAAAAAAAGGTAAAACAATGATGTCGAGCAATTTTGAAAATGGAGGATAAAAGAGAGTCTTTCACTCTACTTTACCTTGTAGAAACAAAGTGCACAGACAAAGACCTGCTGCGCCATGACCTTTCCAATGTTACTACGTAATGCGTAAAAAGTCAGGGACATGAGCAAGATGCAGCATTTGTGGTTAAAAAGAATATAATTTTTTCTTTTTTTAAGAAAATGATCTTTTCACAAGATAAGACCCTTGTTCCTCGGCTGGGATCACGTAGAGCCCTTTGAAGCTGCACTGAAACTGCAATTTGGACCTTCAACCTATTGGTCCCCAAGTCCAAAATAGGGAGAAAAATACTGGAATGTTTTCCTCAAAAACTTTAATTTCTTTTCGACTGAAGAAAGAAAGACATAAACATCTTGGATGACATGGGGGCGAGTAAATTATCAGGAAATTTTTGTTCTGGAAGTGAACCAATGCTTTACGGTTACACTTTATTTCGATTATCTACTAACTTTTTATTTAGACATTCTACTAACTATAAGTAACTTTGCAACTACATGTCAAATAACTCTCATTAGCGTATTAGTAGAGTATTCGTAAACAGTTAGGTTAGGGTTAGTAGAATAAGTTGACATGAACTTTTAAAGTTACTTATAGTCAATAGACTGTCTGTTGGAGGAACATCAAAACAGTGTTCAGACACAGACTCTCTTATGCTCTAAAGATTGGTATTTGACGTAGTTGCAAAGTTATTCACAGTCAGCAGAATGTCTGAAGTGGACTATCAAAATAAAGTGTTGTCAAATTCCTTGTATTTTTCGCATTTAACCAACAAATTGTTCTCTTTTCTCTTCAGACGACAATTATTCTAGTGGTGGACAATCAAAATCCAATCAAATAGTTGAGAAGGACAATAACAATAACAACAGCATTAATAATGAAGAGTATGAGAATTATGACGAGCTGGTGGCCAAGTCTCTTCTCAACCTTGGAAA
This sequence comes from Poropuntius huangchuchieni, assembly GCA_004124795.1. NCBI lineage: Eukaryota > Metazoa > Chordata > Actinopteri > Cypriniformes > Cyprinidae > Poropuntius > Poropuntius huangchuchieni. The sequence goes on from SCHK01089279.1 coordinate 13,987, forward strand.
AATCGCAGAGGATGCCGCCTACCAGGCCATGACTGAGTCAGAGATGAACAGCAATTCTTCCAACAGCGCAGGTGAGGATGATGACGAGGATGAAGATGAAGGGAGCGAACAAGGAGGCCATAAGGGAGAGTTGAGCGTCGACTTGGATAGCGATGTGGTACGTGAAACCGTGGACTCCCTGAAGCTTCTGGCCCAGGGACACGGAGCCGTGCTTCCCGACGAGGGATACGCAGACGCCGGGTCTGGGGATCATGGCTCAGCTGGCCACGCTAACGGACGGGGCCAGACGGAGGAGAGCGAGGAGGAAGTGTGTCTCAGTAGCTTGGAGTGTCTGCGCAACCAGTGCTTTGACTTGGCCCGCAAACTCAGTGAGACCCAAACGTCCGAGCGGTCCACGATGGAGGTCCAAGTGCAGCACCATCTGGAGCAGCAGCATCAGCAGCATCATCAGCAGCATCAACAGCATCAACAGCATCAACAACAGCAGCAGCAGCAGCCTCAAATGCATCACATGCCCAGGTANTCAACAGCATCAACAGCATCAACAGCAGCAGCAGCAGCAGCCTCAAATGCATCACATGCCCAGGTATGACAGCTGCCAGATGGACCAGCACAGACCCCTTGAGAGGAACTACTCAGACATGGTCAATCTGATGAAACTGGAGGAGCAGCTCAGCCCTGCTTCAAGAGGCTACCCTTCTAGCTGCGCCCAGGAAGGGGATGAGGACACTACGTCAGTGGCCTCTGAACGTTCCGATGAAGCTTTCGACATGACTAAAGGCAACCTGTCGCTGCTGGAAAAGGCCATTGCTCTGGAATCCGAGCGTGCCAAGGTTATGCGAGACAGAATGGCATCAGAACAGATGGTGGCTCGGAGGGACAATCAGCGCCTTCATGGAGAGCACAGCCCAAGGCAGAGCAGCAGTGCAGAAGAACGCAAGGCCCGACTCCATCATGATGGCGCAAAAAGAGCATATTACCCTAAAGGTAAAAATAAAACTTCTAATGAGATTTTGCATTTCAGCAGAGATTTCGGTAGATAGTTCCCCTTCATTATACAGAATATGTAAGCCACATTCTGCCACTGAGGAAACAAATAAAAAAAGGTTATTTCGGTAATTTCTCACAATTGTTAGATATAAAGTCACAATTGTGAGATGAAAAGTCAGAATTTTCTTATTTTATTTCTGGTAAATATGACTTCATGTGATATTATATTTCACAATTGTGACTTTATTTCTCCTAATTGTGACATTATATCTCACAATTTGACTTTATGCCTCACAATATGGCTTCATATCTCACAAACGTGACTTTATTTTTCCTAATTGTGATATTATTTCTCACAGTGTGACTTTCTTTCTCACAAAAGTGACTTTATATATTCCAGTGTGACGTTTTATTTCTTATTCTGAAACATTTTCTCACAATTACCAGTTTTAATTTTACTCTTTGTCATACTTGTGATATATAAAGTCAGCACTATCCTTTTTACTTCTTTATTTTTGGTAGTTTAAGTTAAAATCTCACAATGTGGCATTATATCTCACAAATGTGGCTTTATTCCCTCTATTTGAGTTATTTTTCAGTAAACACCACAATGTGACTTTATTTCTCATAAATGTGACTTTTTGTTTCTTACTTTAAACATTTTGAACAGTTAACCGTTTTATTTTTTTCTCTGAGGTGGAATCAAGTGCACAAACAGCACACACTTGCACAAACAGAGATCTTTTGAATATGAATATCATTTTCTCGTCCTGAAAGCTGTTGCGGCATTTGTTCCCCAGTGTCTTGGGTCACTTAACATTCCGTCACACATTGCGCCGATGACATTGATGACTATGGGGTCACTTTGGTGAGACGGAAACATTTTTGGGGCTTGTTTTAAATACTCAGGTCACCCTGGTAGCGACTTCCATAATGACAACAGCTTATGCTGCTAAAATAGGCTGACATGGTAACATCAGAGACTTACCTTGTCAGGCATGAGTAATGGCAATCTGCACGGCCCGTTAAGAAAGCAAATCTCATCCCTTGGATCCCATACATGGTTTATTACCTCAAATCCTTCCCAATCCACACCCACTACCTTTGGGAATGAGCCATCTCCTCTGATATATCCAGATATTAGCAATCAGAAACTACAGGAGCATATCAGTATCACATTTAACAAATGTACGTTACAGTGTCGAGGATCCTCAGATCACCTCTGGTTACCCAACCTAACAGCTCTTCCTATCTGGTACTTTAAAAGGTTCATCATTTGTCTCTGCTCAGATGGAACTGCTTTGTATGTTTCATTTCCTTCCATTTGCTCAATTTGCACTATGTTTTCCATTAAAGAGAGCGTCTCTGTGCTTCCTATCGTAGAGCAGTTTGCTGTTGTTTTCAGTGCACGACCACAGCAAGTCAGAGGGTCGTGTAATTATAGAATTACACCATGATTTCACACCTCGTCTTCAGAAACTATTCTTGGCGCTAATTATTGGAGCGTCGTTATTAAACATGTCGAGTGATCTCACTGTTCTGACTGACAGGGAGCATTATTATTGCATGCTTGTGGAGTTCTACAGCAGTTATTTTTGGCTAATAAAAGAGGGAAGATATTACAAACGTGTTCACTTAGCTAAACAGAAAATGCATGTACTGATAAATGCATTCACGATTTTAGAAAAAAAATGCTGTTTGCTGGTTCTTCCTTTCTGGTCTCATGGTAGAAGCTATGCACACCGTGTACCTGAACGTATTTTTCTTGCGGGTTTTCATTTGCAAGATAAAATTGGGAAACTGTTATAGTGGAAACGTTAACCTATTTAACAGCAGGAATCTGAATTGGTTGCATGTATTTAATATCAATAGCACACATGAACACCTTAACCTGGAGTAAAATGTCTTTGTAGAATAAAATGGCATTAGATGAAATCACTGATACATTTATGTATAATGTAAAGACTCCGATTCCAATTTCCTCACAATGATTGTCTCATTTTATGCGATTCCTACTGTAAATCAGCTTTTCTTTCTCAGCGCATACAGTTGTATATTTCATCTTTATGAAACGGTTTCGGATGTTGGAGATTGTTACGATATTCACCCACAGACATGTACATATGTTGGAAGTGCTGTTTGATTATATTATAATCACAAAATTAATGAAATATAACATTTTCCTGATAGGCTTTGGTAACCATAGTATAAGCGGAATAATTGACTCCAGTCTGTTGAATTGTTAGGAAATAATGCACAACCATTACCACCTCGGTGTGCATTATTTTCTAATAATTCAACAGCCCGTCGTCAATTATTCCTTACGGATTTACATTTGAATGAGAATATATATTAAAATACACGTTCTACATATCAGGGAATAAATAGACAATTAATTGAAATAAATGATGTAAATCTTTTTTTTTTTTTTTATTGTCTCACTGATGAAATTCCTCCGTGCCGTGACTGTTAAATTTTTCTGAATTGCAATCCAATACAGTCTCAGCCACAAGTCTCATTCAAGCCATATTCTTTATCCAGTGTCCAATTTCAAAGCAAACAGACAGTGTTTGGAAATAGCCGTAACCGGAGCATAAATGTTATCACAAAGAATCCAGCAGGTTAATGGGATTTGCTTACTGTGCCTGTAACAAGATATGCCAATAACTGTCTTTGCTTACAGAGTCAAGGGGAGAGAAAAAAGAAAGCAAGTGTCCAACCCCGGGTTGCGACGGCACGGGGCACGTCACTGGACTCTATCCTCACCATCGAAGCTTGTCCGGCTGCCCTCACAAAGACCGCGTGCCACCAGAAAGTAAGCCGAATACGAACGACCATTTGCACATTGGTCCCCATGCGTGTTTGCTACGTGCCGTCTGTGCTGTGTGCATGTTCTACCTCTCTTGTCTGTAATGCATATGAGCGCATTCCTCCTCCACCCGAAGCGGTGGCGCACTTTCTGGTACGACCAACCTCTGCTTGTCTGGATGTGCTGATTGGTTCTTATGAGTAATTTTAGCCTGTTTCTCAATATGGCTGCACTGATCTCTCAGACGCAAAGCAGCTTTTTCATCACTACCTCCAGTCACACCTCTAATTGGATGAGGATCATGTCACAGGCGGGTTCTGATGAGTCAGTTTACTGCAGGCCCAGAGACGTAGCGCTGCAGGATGTGTCATAGACAACCTAATGGCTAGACTCATTTAATTCACCAAAAATAAATCCGTTTTTATTGAAGAGTGCTTTCTTTTCCTCGTACGCCAATGCTTTCACACAACGTGCATGCCATTAACACATTGCATGCCTAGATTCTTCTTTCACCATATGGTGTGGCCGTGATTAACTTTATGATTAACTGATTTCAGCTGGAACGTTTCTTTGGAGCATGTGCATGCTGTTGTCACTGAGCCCGTTCAGCTTAATGGAACACAAGGCTTTCATACTCACTCTGGATCCTCCTAACCTTCTCTCGCCCTCTCCTCTCTGTTTGTCCAAGTTCTTGCAATGTATGAGAATGTTCTAAAGTGCCCCACGCCTGGCTGCTCGGGACGCGGCCATGTAAATAGCAACAGGAACTCCCACCGCAGGTGAGTGGCTAGAAGGGACGTGGAGAGAAGAAACTGGCGCCACTGTGGGGACTGATGTTCCAGTCTTTTTACACACTTTATATAGGGAATAAGAAGAATGCGTAGTTTTAGATGGAGCCTTGCTGTTAGAAAGAAGGTGAGGGACTGATTTGTTTGTGTTGTGCTGAGCTCGGCTGGATCGTAGAAACACATAGCTCCAGGCTCAAATATTTTATTTGCGCATTGGCACTTTTGACATGCAGACTGGAGATTCAGGATTCTGTTCCCACATGGAACAAGGGACTTGGTGAACTTATGAAACCTTTTAAAAAATACGATAGTATATAGCCTCTATAAATATGATAGTATATAAAATAATATAAATATAAAATAAATATGGTAATATATTTATTTATTAATATTTATTTAATCACATTTAATTGATACTGTGTATATAATGATACTGTATATAATATAATATATATACAGTATATACACAATATATATACTGTGTAATTTTTTTTAAATAAAAAAATTGTATGTTTTCTAAATTTAATAATAATAATAATTTTATATGTATAAGCCAGAGAAATTGGTATCACTTGAAACCTATAAAAAAATAAAAAATCCAAAGCAAATGTCTAATTCTAATGAATAATTCAATTTATTTAATTACATTTAATTAATATATATATATATATATATAACAATATTTTTATATTTTTTCATATTAAAACAATTATATAAGTAAAGGTTATATCATTATTATTATTAAGATGTATATGTATATATATTTTTTTACAAGATGAAACTGAAAATTTGGCCTTTGCAAATTAAGATTTCCTTAAGAATGAGAGCTCCACATATACAAACAGTCGCAGACACTAAGATGTGCCTCCATGTGCATATGGTGTACATTCAGACAGATGCAGTCTCCACCCGAAGTTGCTGCAGGCCATGTTATATGGAACAGCTCCTATGGGACAAGCACACACACACACACACACACACAC
>SCHK01089389.1:0-13416 GCA_004124795.1 Poropuntius huangchuchieni
ATGTGATGAACAAAGCTTTGAGCCTTTAGTTACAAACAAGAATTTTTTTTAAACATTTTTCAAATGATACTTTGAGTGGTTAAAGAGATACTCCACCCCAAAATGAAAATTGTCATTAATCAATTTTACCCCCATGTCGATGAAGTCTTTCATACTTTTCTGGACCTTGACAGTGTAATTTACCAGGCAGTCAATGGGACAGTTACAAGACTCCCGGCTTTTTAAATCTAAAATATCTTAAATTATGTTCCGAGGACAAATAAAGCTTTTACGGGTTTGGAACGACATTGGGGTAAGTGATTAATGACAAAATTTTCATTTTGGGGTGGAGTAACCCTTTAATGCCTACAGGCACAAAAGGTGATTAAGGAGTATAGATTCAAACACCAAAATAAGAAAACTGGAAAAATAATAAAAATTTAGCAACCCAATATTCAAGATTAGTGCACTAAAGAAAAAAAAGAAAAAAATGAACTAATCTGAAATGGTTATTACAGGTCTCAAGTCAAAGACTTTGAATTTTAACTTAAAAACATGAGACATAGTAAAAAGCGGTTCATTCGGAGCACATAAGAAATATAATGCATTTAAAGACAAAATATCTAAATCAATACTAAATACTTAAAATAAATAAACCATACATTTCTTAAAAGTAAAATCGAACGTATATCAAATAAAATGAAAATAAATTTAAATAAAAATAATGCTTTCATAATCCTTCATTTAAATGTAAAAACTCAGCTCTGCTATGTAAAATAAAATGTTTTGTTTTAATGTTAAATTCAAATTTAATCACCTTCAAAGTGACAGCACACTTTCATAATGATACCATGCTACAAATGCTGTTTCACGTTGCCTTTAAGCACACCAAAACAACAGTGGCAGTGTGTATGTCCGACTAAAGCTCTCTCTGTGGCATAAGAAGATTTGAAGTTGAGCTGAGAGATCCTGGATGATGGGAGGGGTGCACATATTTACATGCAGTGTTACAGTGGTGAACAAGGTTAAACATTTCAAGAATGAGAGAAACTTTTAAGAAGAGTACATTTCAATAATATATTGGCATTTTTCATACCAATTGCACAGATACATGAATATAAATATTTCATGATCTGTGCTTCAAAACGACTTCACCACATTAAAACTGCCTCTCAGCCTTGACAGCAGGCTAATTTAAGTGCACTTTAGATCAGGAAATGTTGTGTAAATGTTACTGTGTGTATTATTATACATACAGCCCAATTTAAGCAAACACAGACAGTCAAAAGAGCAATGGTGCTCTCCTGTCTAAGAGTAAATAATACCATACGCACACTAGATTTTCAGTACTGTTTGTACTGAAAGAGAGGACAAAAAAAGGAAAGCTCTTTTCATTGCTACAAATCATGCACATTGGTTAAGATCAGGGTTGTTGTGGGTTCTGGTAGGTAGTGCACATGTGTTTATGTGTGGGTGACTTGAGTTTAAATATCCATAATCTCCTTCCTATGCTTTCATGTCTCCTCACTCACTATCTCTGCGTTAATGAAATGGTTTAAAGTCCAAAAACAAACAAACAGAAAACTCTTAATTGCACACAATTTATCACTTGTAATCATACCATGCCTGATAGCATGTCAGTAATCAATAAAATGTGCTAATGAGTAATTAGCCATACATTGAACCGATCCAAATTGTAACTGTAAAGTTCAGTTCTAGTAGATAATGCAATTGTCTTACCATTCTTCTCCTCTGATCTGAGGCTTTTCTTGGCCACTTCTGCCAAAGCTCCAATACCCAAACCCACAGCAAGACCTGCAAGGGATTAAAATACAAAAAGGAAATGGTCCATAAATCAACATGTGTTAAATACTGAAACATTATCATTATCTCACATCTCAAATCAGCACTTCCATGTAAACAAAACTTAAAAAACAGAGCTGTATCTCTTAAACTGATTTGTGAAAAATACCCACAACAACACTGGAGCTGTATTATGTCAACCTGACAAAAGGAAACACCGAAATAGCATTTCCAAACCACTGTTGTCAGCACATTTGCTGTGGCAGAGCTGAGAACCAATAACAAATTTTGGTGCAGTCTTCAATAGTTATGTAATTTTCTGATTATGCAACACTCCTGCTCTTGAGAAATTTAGGAGGGGCTTGAAATTGGTTGTAAATAAAGCGCTGAAACTAAACCTCAGTGTAAACCTACAAGAAATGGGCCGACATGTTTTCACCCTGGTGTTTTTTTTCCAGATGTCTTAACACACCTTGCAGAAACACATGCAGTTTTGCCGCTGTAAAGTTTTTCATTAAAACTGCTGGGGAAGTTCTAGGTCAGTTGTGGTTGATGATTAAACAGGTTCCTGTTTTTATGTCCCTTTACGCCTGCAGGAGTTTAAAGACTTGAGGAAAACATAAGGGGCCATGCCAAGGTGTTCAAACACTGCAACAGCTGAAGCACTATATTGCTTTTCTTCCTTTTAGAGATACAATCAACTGCCTTCCATTGCGCACAGATAGGCTAATCCATGCGTTTACCCAATAAGATAAAAAAAAAAAAAAAAAAAATTCATTAAAAAATATTGTTATAATAATGCACAATATTACTGTTTTTAGAGTATGGTCTATTTGCGATAAAATAGTTACAGCTTTGGTGAGCATAAAAGACTTTTCAAAAACATTAACCAATCTCACCAACCCCAAACATTTGAACTAGTACTATATATACACACTATTTATAGCTACTTATTTAAAATTCATAAGTAGAGTAATATGTGCATACTCTTTTTTTGCACAATGGCACAAAGTGGCTAAGATGGCTTTCAGATTGCCTGATAGCATGACCAAGGACACTGGGCCCAAGCCTCATGTTACAAAAACAGAGAGGTATGCTTCTCAACATAAACACAAGGTAAACAAAATGAACAAGCTGCTTAAAAACAGTTGTTATGGCACTGATTTAAGGGCTATCTACAGTAACTAAAATTAAGATGAAGAACGCAACCACATGAAAGCCTGCCAAAGTGATGTATACTATTCTTGGACGCAATTAATCACTATTTTTAACTATCCAACGAGAGCTAGAGGAATGGAGCCAGAGAGAACAGGCGAACTGGATAGCTCATGTCCAGGAGCGAGGTCAAGGTGAGGACAAAGGTCAGATACACTCATCACATTAAACCATTATAAATGCGAAAACTACATGCAAATCACAATATTCAAACATTTTAATAATGTTTCCTCCAAGTTGTTAGCATAAAATCACAAAATGTTTTAAATGTTGTAATGTGACATTTCTATGTGAAACAAAATAATTATTATAATATTATAATCGTATTATAATTTCTGCTGCTGTTAATAATGGTAATATAACAACTACAACATTTAAATTAACAATGGTAATTAATAATTAAATATTTGGCTTAATATTTAATAATGTTATAATATTTAAGCCTGCTGAACTTGCTTAGACACTATATAATATTAAACACAAAACTGGATGCCACATAAAAGTAATCTTGAACAGACTCTGTGTCTTTGATCCCAAGAAGACATAAACACTTGTCAACACATTCCCCTTATAAATTCACACAATCCCATAATGCCTCAGTGGTTTAGAGAATGCTGAATGCAAGTACCCTATCATATTTACGGGTCATTGCAAGTATACACATATGGGCTTGTAGTAAACAGGTGTCCAAAGATGTTTTCTTGTAACGGTGGCAGATAAAAGATAACAAACACTTCAACAAATCACCCAGCATGCACACACACCAACAGCAGATGAGAGCAGATATATGTTTAACGTCTCAATTAGTGTTCGTCAGTGGAAAACTAGCGTGCAGCGAACCTGTGACAGAGAGCTACTGTGACCACCAGTGTTTAATTTTCCCATGTGACAGCACTTTTCACTCCAAACCTTCGGCTATATCCATCCATTTGCCGCCTGTAACTGTATTCAGCACTAGTCCTCTGAGAAATCACTGATAGACTGCCATTTGAAGAACAAAAGCGGGTAAAGTTACACACCAGAATGAGACGCTCTATCTCAGGGGAAACAGGTGATGCACATTCCCAGACTGGTTAAGCTCTGTCCCATAATCCAAAGCAGGGGCATCCACAGTCTACGATATTACGGGTTAAAATGCAGATTAACCTTGAGCACACAATCTGGCTCTGACATACTGTACGAGGAGAGAGACGCAGCTCTCTTGAACAGGCCTTAATTTAGAGCATGAATAACACCAATACTAAAAAAGGGCAGCAACCTGGAAAGCCAAATATATACCAATCCAAAAAAATGGTTTTCAGAATTAGACAACACATACTCAGTCTATCTGATATATTTGGTGGCAACACAGGCTATGCTAAATCTTGTGGCCTTCGCTTGTTGGTCTGAATGCACCATGCAAAAGAAAAGGTTTTCAGTTACCAATGGTATTGTAGAAATGCCCTAATTACTGTAATCCATGCTTAATTTATTCCTCCAATGAAAGAGCCCAGTAACAAGAGAGTTATTAAGTGTAAAATATTCAGCTAGCCATGTGATCTTAATATGTCTGATCAAATAATGCAGCTTTGGTGATCATAGGGGACTTCTTTAAAAAACACTTTAAAATAACCTTACCAGCTCCAAATATTTCAACAGTACTGTACATACATATGTGTAAATATATAATAATTTCAGTAACCTTACCTCCAAAATTCGCTAGTCTCCCAAGCCGTGTGACTGGTACCTTTCGCTCTCTTGCTCTTTCACTAAGCTAAAAAAAAAGAAAAAAAGAGAAGAGACACAATGTAAACAGTTGTGGAGAACCAGACGCATTAACAGTGCTTCAATATGTTATGTGCTTTCAATTACAAAGTATCCTTTTTTAAAAGTACTATTTTCTTACCTCAAAATTACTATAAATTCTGCGATTTGTTTGATCCTACTAAGACAACATGAAATCATACTGTATAAGTGCTAGCATACTCCTAAAACAAACTTTTACTGATACATATATTTAAAATGTACAGTCTCTCTTTTCTGGCATAATGGACCTAAGAATACTGATGGCTCATCATGGACCACACAAAATTGTCGTCTAATAAATCTATCTCCACTGAGATTGCCCTAACTAAATTATAAACACCAATACCTCCAAGTAGCAATAGCAAGAAGCTAATCATGGATCATCAATTTGTCTTTGGTAGCATTATTGCCTATACCTTTATTTTCCAATCATCAATAGTAAGATGTACATTAAGAATGAAAAAAAGAGATGAGTGTCCTAGTAAAGAAAAAAGTATTCTGGAGTATTTCTGTACTGCACAATGCACATTTCTCAATATTATGCCTAAAATGTGTTTTAATATCACTATTAATAAGGACTGCATTAATTATGTGTAATATTAGTCTATAAAAGCAAGTAAAAGCACAGTAAAATATACTTAAGTATATATTTATTTGGACCTCAACACTACTTCCGCACAATTAATTTACATTAAGCACAAAATTAGTTGTTCCAATTTATTAGGCTTTAAGTATAGGTGCATGGTATTTTTATTAAGCACATAAATATGTTAATGTATCTGTAGTATACTTAGCACATAAATGTATTTCAAATACCAGTTAGTATTTTTTTTCCAATAGGGTTCCACTTATATCAACCAACTACTTACTTTAGGGGTAACAAGCAAGTTGCATTGTCACTATTATTATCCTCTGTAATGCATGATATATATAGGTGGAACAAATGTCTAGTTACTCATGGGTGGTGAAGGATTGGAAAAGGTCGCCTGTACCATTTGTTTATGTGGTTTGGAGCCGTTTCGCTTCGCCTCCCTGGCTTTTTCTATGTCTTCAGCTGTGATACCTCCCACAGAAGAGTGGTCCTGGTGATAGGACCGCGTTTGTCCAGTAAACTGGCTTGTAGGGTCCTTGTAACCATCGAACAGCTTTGATTTTCCTGAGGCCTGACTGTATGTGTGCGCAGCACCTGTGTTAGCGTCCCTGAAAACTGAATCACTGTCCAAACCTCCCTGCGCTGTGCTCTCAAAGTTCTCCTCTGAAGATGTGAAGTCATACTTGGAGTCCATGTCTGCGTTGAAATCAGAAACACTCTGCTGACCGTCTGTGAACTCCTGAGAAAAAAAACAACAAAAAAAACTGTTTAGTTATTTCATACACTTTCACATCTGAAGTGCTATAATTAATGCTATATTGTAAATATAGGCATGGCTAAAGGGCGCTGTTAGACACAATGTAATGCATTTCATAATAAGCGATGACGTATGCATTTCTGATGTCTGATAAGGAAAATTCAAAACACTTTAAAATGCACAATCAGTTCCAGAGGCTTTGATAGCACAAATGGCTTGGCAGCACACACTGTGCTTCTATGCTCTGAAGGCAGTAATCCAATCTCCAGGTAGGCCTAAATTTCATTTGCATAATCGCATTGTTGGAGTTATTATACCTTGGATGTGTTGTGGAGAAAAACAACAGAGGTGTAACCCAACACCATTAGTATGCACATTGGATTAGACAAAACCATAGTGGTGATTAATTGGGGAAAAACAGATGCATGTAAACGTAATACACCCAAGCAATGAGTCACGAAAGGCCTTGGTAAAAACAAAATAAAACAGCTTTGGGTGGCTTATTGCTGCTTATGGTGTTTTCCAAAAGAAACACGATAAAGACTACTAATGTTCAATATGTAATAATATAATAATAAAAAGCAAGAAAATAATTTGTAGTAGTAGTAGATTTTTATTTAATGCCATGTAAGACATGGCAATAATTAATATTGTTATAAATATATGTGTTACCATTTAAAACTTCGGGGTCAGTAAGATTTTTTTAAAATAATTTTTAAAAAGTCTGTTATGCTCACCAAGGCTGTATTTATTTGATCAAAAATAAAGTAAAAACGATAATATTGTGGAAATGTTACAACAAAATGAAATAACTATTTTAATATATTTTTAAATGACTAATTCCTGTGAATTTTCAGCAGCTGTTATTCCAGGCTTAAGGGTCACATGATCCTTCTGAAATCATTCTAATATGCTAAATGAATGCTCAAGAAACATTTTTTCTTGTTATGTTGAAAACAGTTGTGCTGTTTAATATTTTTGGGAAAACTGTGATACATGTTTTTTTGTTTTTTTTTCAAGCTTCTTTAATGAATAAAGTTCAAAAGAATGGCTTTTATGTATGTCATAACATAACTTAATGCATTCTTGCTAAATACAATTATTTTAAAAATATTTAATAAATGTCATTTATATTGCTGTAATTATTATAATTATTCAAAACAACGTGACAACAGTGGACTGTTTACAGCAATACATTGTAGCAACCTGTCTCATTACTACAGAATTTAACTGATGCATTGTCACAGGTACACTGACTATTTTACAACAGCATCAAACATTTCTCATCCAATCTAAATTTATAGCCAGAACAACTCATTTTAAAATGGAAACTAATACCATTTCTAGAGGTACCCACCTGGATCTTCTGCATGGCCACACTCATGCCTTGTTCAGCCGTCATTTGCATGCTCTGGCTCACAACTTGGAAGCCACTACCACGCAGAGAGCTGCTCTGTGTCTCGATCACGGCCTGGCTGAGCTTGGCTAGGCCTCTCATCAGCAACAACATGTCGCCTGCCATGTTGGTTCCTCTTTACACCTACTATACAGGAGAAAAGGAAGTGATTCAATAGCCTCAACCGTTTTTAAGCTGACAAGTTTAGTAGAAAACAATCAAACTCATTTTATGGAGTTCAAAATGGAAAAAAGAATAATAAACTTACACATGTAACATTTGTGGTACAATCAGTTGGTAATAGCATGGTACATATCAGTGCACTGAATGATTACCATAATGGCATACAGTACCATGTTATTTACATGGTACTCTGAGGCATTTCAAAGAATATTATGGTACTACCATAGTATATGTATTATTGTTTCAAGAAAGCAATGACAGTTGAAGTCATTGTACCAAACATACAGAGTAAATGTAAGAACAAACAGAAAAGAAAAAAAAAAGGATTATAGCCATGTTACTGAATGATTAAAAAAAACAAAAAAGGACATTACAGTCATGTTTATATGGTGGCATAAAACTAAACATTGTATTAGCAATGTGCTTTTCCAGTAAACTGTGGTTATATTCAATATACATCACTGTTCAAAAGGAAAATTGTTTTGGAAAGAAATTAACGCTAAGTATTAAACTGATGTATTAAATTGATTGAAGATGTATTGAATTGATTAAAAAAGACATTTATGTCTTCTTTGAAGTTTGTATTCATCAATTTTTTGAAAAAAAAAAAAATAAAATAAAATATTAAACAGCACAAATATATAATTATTTTGTTAGTGCAGAGACACCAAAGCAATGTAGTGTGGAGTCTAATATGAAAGCAAAAATATTAATAAAATATGTATAATAATGCGTTGTATTTACAAGTGACTCATGTCGTCTCTTTAAATCAACACCAGAGTGTCATCAGCCATCAACAAAACAGCTGTTATCACAGTTCTTGGCAGCTCTATCAAAGGTTAAACGTTTTCACGATGAGACAAGTGTCAAAGCCTTTAGCCAATGACTAACTGTCTTACAAAGAGGCTGCAGACACTGAGTCCATCACAAGAAGCATATGAAGAGCTATGAACTTCCAATTCAATCTGAGCGCCCTTGTAAAACTTCATGATGAATGGGTTATTTTGTATTCTGTCAGCTCCCCACTATAAAACGCTCTTTACTTACACAGCAAGGTGGAAAACGCAAGCGGTTTTGCACCAGTAAACTCTGAGTCTTTGTAGCACAGACACAAATAAGCTTAACCGAGGTGAGGGGTTGGATGAGAGCTTGACTCTCCTGTAAATAAAGAGCTTTAAACTTGGCCTCTTTCCTGAGGTAAAGGTTTGCGTACAAGGAACACGCTCTCAAAAAGACCTTGAGCAACTATGCAAGATATAAACACACCTCATGTGTGAAAACAGGTCAAAATTCAACATTCTGTAACACTTTAGATGAATACCTAATTATGCAATGTGATCATCCCTCAATGCAACAGGAAGATATGACATTAGAAAACAAGGAAGTATTCATATCCACAATATACATAATTTCAGGTTCTTAAAACTACTAGCACATGGATAAACTCAATAAAGACATGGCTCTCGAAGCACCACACTAAATGTCTTTGCACACAGAGTCTGAAAATCTCATCTGAAATTTTTGCACGCTAAAGAAAAAAAAAACGACCTCATGTTGTGACAATTACGTCTAGGCTACATAAAAAAATAAAACAAAATTAAAAAAAATCGGATCAGGTTCGTTTTTTTTTTTACAGCAGTAGAAAGCATTTCGATAGGAAAGGATGACGAATACTAAAAAAACGCATACGAAAATTTTGGACTCAGTGTGCAATGACCTTTACTGACCAGATGTTTGCTTTAGTCTTTCTACAACGTTTATGAGGATTAGCATTAGCAACGTACAATGAAATTCATTTGGTCACCCACATGCTCACTGATGTTGGCCCTGGCTGTGAATAAATGCTTGTTAACACGCTTTCAATGTTCAAATATGTGCAAACCCATGTTTTGTACCCTAATCTAGTGAACTAGGTGTGGTTTGGCAATACACCAGCATTCAGTACTGTTGCACCTGAGAGAGGCCGCACATGCCTGGACATATCTGCATATTTGCAACCGAGACATTTAGCAGGTCAAACTAACAATGCTTATTGCAAACACTAAACGCTCTGTTGGTTAACAAAGGAAAACGTTGCCAAAGTTTCAGAGACCCACTGTGGAACAATTGCAACACGTTTAAGGCAATTAAACTTACAGACTCAATACTGGTCAAAATACAATACCATTCCAAAAAAACTTTTTTAAAAGTAGTGTGTTATGCTAAAAGATTTATTTGATTAAAAACACTGTAAAAAACAGTAGTATTGTAAAATATTATAATAATTTAAAATGAGTATTTAAATGAATAATATTTAAATACATTTTATGTTGTAATATTTCAAAATATAATTTCTTCATGTGGTGGCAAAGTTTAAAAGAACTGCATTTAATTCACACAGAAATCTTTTGTAACATTATCAATACCTTTACTGTCGCTTTTTATCAATTTCGTGTAGCCTTGCTGAATAAAAGTATAAAATTCTTGAAAAAAAAGCAGCATACTGACAACTTTTGAATGCAAGTTTCTGTAAGTATATATTTACATAAATACTGTAAGTATCTTGTGTGTCTATATAACCTGTAAATCTTGATTTAATGATGCAGCAGAAATGCAACAGTTGACTTTTGTTTTTATTTATTTATGTAAATTATTGTTAGCTTAGCCAAATGAATTTTATAAAGCATTAGGAGGACTCATACTCAATACTCAAGTTTCAGCCTTTTAACTTACTGGAATAGGAACATTCCAGGATCATAACACTTTAGAGGCACGATTTGGATATGTCCAATGTTGCAATGTGCAAAATATGACTAAACAACATGACTTCTATAACCACTGGTTTCCAAAACAATGTTTGATTAAAATCAATGCTTGTGTGTTTAATTTAAAACAAAGCACACATTGCAAATAATTACACCCATGATGCCTCAAATCAGTAAAAGGCCTGCGAATGATAAAGACTACACATGAAGTTCTACAAAGACAATGTCAGACAATCTTAGCCCATCTCACATATCTTTCAACTGTCAACACCCTCTCGCTTCCTTCACGGCCAAAACAATGGCAGCTCCTCCCCGAAACAGGACAGGCCTCTTAATACATCACACACTGAGGTGTCAGACAGATAACCATGAAACAAGCAACAAATGTCAGCCATTTTAGGACTACCTCTTCTATTGCAAGGCGATCGCAGCTGTTATGTCTTATAGAAGTGGAATATGAGTGGTGACTGGTTGAAATATGCTTCGAGATGCAGGCCTTGTGGTAGGAAATCACCAAAAGGCCATGCTAGTATAAGTGAACCTTAACATCACACACAAATCACAGCCAATCAGACAGTTAGTAAGGGGAAACACCCATTTTCTTTCTGTTTGTATGGTTGTGGTCAGGTTGTGAGTAACTGAACTAAACACCGTGGCACATGGTCCCTAGTTAATAATTCACTAACAGGAATGTTGACACAATCATGACTGACAATCATACTTTAATGTGTGAATTAATCATATCCATAAAAACAAACTCAAATATAATAATACATGAACAAACATATGCTAAAATCCACTAATTAAGCATATTATAAATCTGCATTCATATACGTATAAATTACATTTTAAATTAAACAAATTTATTTACATAATTTATTCAAATAAGCAATTATTTTCATGATTTAATGGTCATCTGCCTGATGCATTAGCTGCATTTGCAGTGAAGCAATAATGCAAAATCAAAACAAGCTACATTAATTGTGCCCTTCAGTCGGGTCATTTTAGTTAAAGTCTAGGCCGGTGCTGACGTTTAGTATCCAAGCGGCTCTGCAAAAAAAGATTATAAACAAAGATTTGGCTTAAGGCTTACGGGTTTTGCAAAGAGGTGATCTCCATGACAGCTGCCTTTATTTCATTTAGTTAACACATTAACACATCTCTTAGCTTGCTTTGTTTAACTGCACAGAATGGACCGCAAAAATAATTTATTTTAATTAGTCAGTAATGTAGTTTTGTTTTCCTTTAAAATGATCTAAACATTCTTAAAAATTAGACAAATGCACTTGTGGAGCATACTTGTGAGTGACATTTTTTTTTTTTAATTTTCAGATAATATATCAATTATTAACACTTATCGTTTACTTCATTGGCAAATAGTTTTTTGTTGTTGTTGTTTGTTCGTTTTTGGAGCATTTTCTTTTTAGAAGTCTGCTTATTCTTGAACTACTTTGCAAATAGTGGAAGAAAAATAAATTTAATTCAAGATGCATTATCTTGCTTCTCAATCAAAAGTTTAGATGTTTAGATACCTTTCCTGGAAAACAAGACAAAATACTGATTTAAAAAAAAAAAAAAAAATTCATGCATGCCATATCTCAACTTGTTTGTGCCAACGCTTACTATTTTGCAAGATTTCTGGCACAAAACATCACCTGCAATCCTAAAGCATTAAAGAGGAAGGGCAAATATGTAGTGTAAACAGGCCTTGTGCTTTGACAGAGTTTTGCATACCAATAAACGGCGTAATGAATAGATTATACAATATTACTGTATCCAGAGGTGTTTGATTAAAGAAATATTTAAATGGTACTACATAATGTTCCCATGCCCACGTGGACAGAATCAAAACACATGCACAATGCACGTGTACCCCCACAAATCTATGCAAAAACAATGTTCTAGAAGTATACAATATTATTCGCATCCAGATCAAAACATGCAACAGACGACACGTGTGTTTTGCACGTCTGTTAGCCAGCGATCTAAAAGTACACGTTACTTAAAACAATACGCGCTCTTTTCATTCCAGATTATCAAACTATTACTTAAATACATTAATATACGTTTCTTCATCCTAAGAAATTAGCTTTATTGGTACTTACCCCCAGAATTGGCAAATATGTGGCTGTGTTCACTGTCCAGCTCTCTTTTCGCGCTGGTTCTGCGTCCATGAGGTGAGAGCTGTTTACCCTTCTCAAGTGTGCTTGTCAGAGCTGTTTAGCCCCTCCTCCTCTCAGCTGCTATTGGTTGCTTAATAGTAGCATCGCCACAAGAAGGCGGTGCTTAGAAACTTTATCTGCGATTTTATTGGTTCTGTTCTTCTTCACTCAACGAAAGTTGACCATATAAATGCTGACGAAGGACAAACATTTTATATAATACGCTCAAAACAAACGACATTTTAACAGTTATATTATGTGATAGTAAATCAGCGCCTGATGCACCTCAATAGCAATGTTTAGGAAGAAAAATAATTAATTAATTTGGTCTGTCTGATGCGAATCACTGTTTTGATTGTTTATTATTAGTTATTCATAAGCAGTTGCATTACGAGAATTAAACCAATTCCTACTGCAGTTTTTAACAAATTATAACGAAGTTTCGCATGGTTCACTTTCAAAACAACGTAATGCCATATTTGATCCTTTACTGCCATCTAGTGGTTCAAAATCCTCATCCACATGATGAAATCTTAAATTGGCCTAAAAGCACACAGAGGTGATTATTATTGCCCCAAAATAATTCACAGAAACTGAAAAGCGTGTATCTGAATGTAAAAAAATATACCAATCAATCAATAAATATAAATATATTTATCCTGCCTGACAGGAGACTGTATATAATAAACGATCCAACAGTGCAGGGTATTTGTGAGGAAATAAAAAAGTGTCTCACACATATAAGAACTAGCCGTGATGTATTATTCTATTCTATTCTATTCTATTCTATTCTATTCTAT
>SCHK01089389.1:13451-23604 GCA_004124795.1 Poropuntius huangchuchieni
ACAATAACAATTTATTTATATAACAATTACTACAACTTCTGTTGACCAATGTGCTTTCCAGTTAAGTCATCAAAAACAGAAAAACACACAAACAAAAAAGTTATACAATCATATGATATTATATTATGTTATATTATATTATATTATATTATATTATAAAATGTAGTTGCATTTACTGTGTTTTACCACTAGGTGGAATACATGTCATATATATTTTGATTCTGTGATGAGTGGTGACTTCAAATATTAGATGACAGTTATGAATTTGTTCAATTGTTATTTTATTATGTTTATTTCATTGGATAAAGGCAGTTGCATCTATAATCATCAACATGCTAAAATATATAAATAAGGCTGTGTTTTGCCCATAGTTTAGTCTACTGTTCCGTGTTGCCTATATTGTGGTTGTCTGGCCTTCATATTAAAAAAAAAGCTGCACTTTACCAGATGAAGCTGGACATTTAACTTCATGAAACATAAACTTATCAAACATACTGTACAGTATGTTGACATACATTAAGCTACTGTGTAACTTGATGCATTCAGGCATTATGAAACGTGTGGGAAAATAAGCATTTGCAATGGTGCATCAACATAATAAGTTTAGATGTACGCAAAGCTTCATAGAGACCGTTTCTCAGACTTCTGCTTCTGCAAGGCTGAATCATCAACCAGTGCAATACTCAAATATTCTCAAGTCATTTTAACAATCATGTTTTAATGCAAGACGATCATTGTGCAACTTCTTAGGCTTAACACATATTTAGCTGAATGCTGGTCTAGCTGATTTCTTCCTAACTCATTTGAAATTCATATATATGAGCTCTACGATTGCACGGGCATGACTTTATAGCCGCTGCAGTTGATAGGGAAATGTTGGTGGAAATGAATTATGTTGGCTTGAGGGCTCACATGTTGCCTATATCCTGAAACTTCGAAAGATCTCAAAGACAGCTCTACTTTGCAGAAAGGAATCTTGTTATTGAACATGGGCATGCACCCCGTCTCAATCATAGAGGATGGAAAATTAATTTTCATACCACCTATCTACAAGCCCGTCTCATTCAAATCAGAGTGGCCACTGAAGCATTATATTTTCCATCCACTTTAGTGGTGCATATGACACACTTTCCTTTGTTCGGTGGGGCTGGTCATCAGTGCATCAGAGAGAAAATCAGAATGATATAATCATACTGTATATTGGGAGCAGTACTAGGAATTGTTGTGGTAGGTCAACTATATATTAGCAGGTCAGTCCCAGTTAAAGAACTGGCTTCATCTCATCATCTCTGACCTCTGACAGAGGTCTAGGCCTGTTTTTATGGTTTTCATGAGCATACATCAGAGAAGACATTCCCTCTGAGCTTCTAAGAACCTTCTTCTGCTTAGTTGGTGAGTCATTCAAACCACAAATACTGGTTGTTAAAAGGTTTTATGGTTAACACATAACAACTTTCATTAATAATATCAGCGCATAAGTAGATAATGCTTAATAGCGAGGATGCAACTATGGATTAAGAATGACTAAACATTAAATTAAGAATCAAATATTGAAAATGTAAGTAGAAAGAGAGAGCAAGAAATCTTTTGTTGCATCTTTTGTTAAAACATGATACTCATATTATTATATACTTTTTATATTAATATTAAATATTTTAAAGTGGAATAAGTTACATATATAACTCATGTACCCACTTTGAAATATGTTATACACAGAAATATTTATTTAAAAATAAAAATACATAAATATACAAAAATAAAAATACATTAATATATTAAAATACAATAATTATATATGTACAGTAATTAATATTTGCATTATATGTTTCACTTGAGTATATATTACATATATACACACAACAAATATATTTGTAAAAAAATACATAAATATACGTAAATATTGTTACATGAATGTAATACAATACAGTAATAAAATGATTAAATATTAATTAAATTGATATTTGCATGTTTGACTGTAACATATTATATTGCATTATATGTAATACAATATATAATATACATATATATAATGAATTTGCGTTATGTACATATTATGATTTTTAGGTGTGTGTGTGTGTGTGTGTGTGTGTGTGTGTGTGTGTGTGTGTGTGTGTGTGTGTAAGATAAAAACATACATTCAGTCAAGTGGGTGCAAACCTTTGATTTGTCCATTTGTAAAATACATGTAAACAAAACAAGAAACGAAACAAACATCCATATATTCAGCAGTCTAGTTAGTAAATAAAGTAATAAATTAAATAGAGCTCTTCTGTTCTGAGCTGAAGTCTTAGACATCAAGCCTTGTTCTTCCCCTTGTGCTCAATGTGCGAAAGAGCTCAGGGAGGCTCTGCCTGTTCCGTTGAATTCAGACTCACTGTCATTTTAACTTCCTTCCTGCCTTTTGTACATTAAACAAACATACGGCTCTGACGCGAGGTGTCGAACAGCTCGTGTGATACACATAACATAGCTACATTGATTTAAATTGGCGAAAGAACTCTTGGAATGTAACAGCAGCGAGGCAGCTCAAGTTATTATTCTGCTACAGTACGTGTTTCGAATTCACGAATCCGCGCTTCAGCGACAGTTTAAACAACAGCGTCTGCAACAAGGAGACTTGTAGGTAAGCATCCGACTATGGTGTGACATGCTGTAAAAGTTTACTTTTTTAGAAACCTCTACATGAAGGAGGAAACCTAAAACAGTCAGACTGAACTATCTGACTTAACGAAGTGTATTGAGAGTATTGCAGAGATCTGAAATAATGTAAGCGTTTTCTATTTGGGCTTTGTTATTAAGGGGTTATTGAGACATCTTAAGTAGTGATGACAATACAACAGAAAGTGTATGTTTTGGGTACCGCTGTTCTGAAAACTGATTAAAATGCTATGGAAATATAGAAAAACTGCCCAATATACACTAAATTTAAGGTGTGAATGTATATGCATGTGTTCTACCTCTGCAAGAACTGTGATAGTTTTATTTAGAACTTCACTATCCATTTATGTTCTTATATCATTTATGTACAAGTATGTACTTATACATTAGTTAACAAGTGATACTCCCAATGGAATATGATTTTTCTTGGAATAAGAATGTGGCAAATGCTTCTATTGAGTTCAGAAGAGAGTTACCACGTGTTTTCCAGCTCATTCAAATTCAGTGAATGCCAAAGAGTGGGCAGTTCAGTGAAGGGCTTTTATTGAGACGCTTAAAGCCTCACAAGAGTCATTTTTTTGAGTCATATTAGTTCATATTGCTGAGTTAGGATCCTCTGTGATGATGAACGGCTTTTAGACATCACACTTGCTGTGAAACACAAACGGTGTGGTACACCAGTGACGTGGGATGCCTCAAGATGCATTTGAATTGTCAGAGCAATAATGGACCGTTAAAATCACTTAAAAGGGTGGTGGTTGGGTTAAATGAGAGGAGGTGCATTCCAGCCTTGACCTCTCCCCCTCAAGTTAAAATGCAGGGCACGATGTGTCCGTCCCATCTGACTTCTTAGTCAAAGTATGTGATGTTTATCTTGACTCTACGAAAGGCATCGCTATTTAATTGAACAACCGAATTCATCCTGAAGAGGTGGAGGTTTTAATTCGCATATGTTTGCTGGAAGGTGAGCATCTTGACAGAGTGTTTAGGAAAATTATATATTTGCAACTAAACAGTTTCTATACATATATATTTTTGCTGCTTTCTTTGGGTGTGTTGATCCTCGGTTCATTTGCCACAACTGCAAAAATAATTAGTCCTACTTGGAAAACTTACAGGAAATTGTTCTGGTTCATTATGAAATAATTTGCCTCAGCCTTTTGAGTTAATCAAATTTCAATGCACCAGTTAAACTAAACTTTTTCCCATGTCGTAGCTTTTGCTATAAATGGAAGCAGCTAATGGACACCTCTCTGACTGTTTTTTCTTAAGATGCTTAACATCAGCAGGGTTCAGGCCTTACTGTTAGCCCAGTAAAAAGACACAGGTACTTTTTTGGTATTAGAGAATTGCACCGTTATCTTTTCTTTTACAGACTGGCAAGTCAAATTAAATGTGATATAAGGGTTATGGCATTTGGAATTTTTTTTGCATGAAGTTGTATTGTATTACACCCTCAGTCATTCTCTTTTCCAGGCGAAGGCATAAAAGGTTATGTTGTGTTGAAAAGTTATATTTGATCTACTCAGTGTTTTTGCAAATGGAAAAAGGTATTTTATCTGACGCACTGAAAACTGTGAATTCATAATATGTAGACTCTCCTTATTGAATAAGCAGTGTGATTTAGTAAAGATTATTCAGACAAATAAATGAGTGAGTATTAGTCAGAAGGACGAGCAAAACTTGTTAAACAATTGGCACGTTGCAGAGGCCAAAGGAAACGTCTTGATAGTAATCAAAACCAACACAATTATCAAAATCTTTGGTGATCAGCAGAAGGCATTTACACGAGGCACATTTATTGTCTGTATTTCAGCCGAAGTGTTTAATGCAAATTAATATAACGACAGTGACCACAATAATCAGCACTTTTGCATTTCTGAAATGCCCCCTGCGTTTATTGAATTCATTCAGGCAGTCTCACTTGTTATCATAGCCATCACATTCAGTGTTTTGCACAACAGTATGCTAACCATTGAAACTTGATGTTACTGACTATTTAAACCGTCTCTTTGTGCTTTGTTTCAGCAGTCTGCTAAAGCATGCACCAGTAGTGGATATAATATGTGAATGAGGAAAGGAGTCTGGGATTGTCTTTTATTCTACGTGTCAGCTTTCCTTGGTTCATCCTAACAATGGTTGGCTCCAAAGGCCAGTGGACTTTGGATGAGTAGACCTAAATGGGAGCAAAAACGGACAGAGTCAGCCTGCCACTATGGCAGCTTATGCTCTGAACAGCCTGATAATGATGAACCCCAACAACCTGACCAATAAGAGCAGCCCTCGGACAGGAAGGCCTGTGCTCCCAGTGCCCAGTCGTTCTACATTTAGCCCGGTGCTGGGGGGCAGCGGAGGTCCCTATAGCCCCGGCAGCCTGAGCCCTGGGTCACCAGGAAAATCCTTCGTCTTTCCAACAGCTACTGGCTCCAGTTGCCAAAGGGCGCTTTCACCATGTCGACGGCCGGAATCGCTGGGTGTGCATGTGGGAAGTCGTGTGCGAAGACTGAGCGGGTCCGGCCTGGAGGAAGAACAGGAGAACGAAGAACGGCGTGTCGCTCAGCAACTCGAGCGCCACAAGGAACTGCAGAACGTGGAGGTGAACAAGAAGGTGGACCTGTTTGAGGCCCAAATATCGGCTCGGGCTCACAGCCGAGAGGCTCAGCGAAGCCCACGGATTTCCAGGAAAACTCCCCTGAATTTTGTCCCTGACCAACTTGCCGATCTCTCCTTAAACCCAGAGGAAACACTTGTAACGCAGAACAAGGATCACTCAGCGGGGATCCCCAAAGAACTGCAAAATGGAAAGCGCTTCTCCGGCATGGAGGAGGGGCTGCAGGTCAGCGGTGAAGAGAAGAACGGGGCTGACCCAAATACAGAAGAGGGCGGCCCACTTGAGAGCACATCAGCAGGAACTAAGAGCGAAGCTGACAGCTCTCCCGACAATCACTCCAGGACTTCACCAGAGGCCAACAAGTGCTCAGCATCTTGGACTGAGACATGTTTAACAGAGGGAGCTGAACCAAAACACACCCAGGCAGAGCCCGACGGGGTCAGTCCAGAGGTGGGCTCCATCCCTGCTGTCATTATTACGGACCACGGCATGGATGTCAGTGGGGAGGGCAAGGAGCCCCAGGTTAGTCCTCAACCTTACAGAGCCTTGAGGAAGCTCTCCTCTTCTTCTGCCTCGTCAACGGGATTCTCCTCTTCCTGGGAGGAATCAGAAGACGACATTTCCAGTGACACAGAGCGGTCCCCAGCGTTCCTGCAGACACAACAGAAAGCGGTAAGACCACCTGTTATATGCTGATCTCTTTTATACTTCATTTGTTGGCTTTCGTAGACAGGATAGTGGATATTCACTGGAAAATACAGCATCAGAAAAGAACGTGCACATATTGCACCTTTCATGTCATTGAGGCAGTATCTTTTTTTATCCTAAAAGTGCTACTAAGCTCCTTTAAGGGGGGGAGTAAGGTAAAAGTTGTCCTTTTAAAGGTACTTTACAAGTGACAAGGTATTATCCCCTTAAAGGTACAATTTTTGCACATTTTTTCTGGTGTGTACAGGAAGCTAGACAGGACCGGGACTTGAACCAGGTTCCACAGGGTCATACAATTCTGGTGCAACGCACTACCTTCTGTGCCAAAGCTCCGACAACTTGTGCTTCTTTTGAATCAGTCACTCTGATTCTGTAAGACACAATGGTTTGATAGGTTTCCAGTTTGGGGGAGCAAATGTAGCTTATATTTATGAATTTATGAATAATGAGCCAAGGCATACGTTTTATCAGTTCATCCATTTTCTGGGAATCTAACCCATGACCTTGGTGTTGGTAGTGCCATGCTTTACTGATTTACTGTTGAGCGACAGGAATGCTTAATAAATATGATGATGCTACTATCAATCGCAAACGCTTTTTAGATGTCTACAGTTTCAGTGCTTAGCAGAGTTGCTTTTAAAAGCATATATTTTACCTTAGACATGATAGCTTGTACGCGTACCGGTCAGTCCCACAAGTTGTGTATTCTCGACTTCCTCCATTGCATTCACACTGTCCTTGCGCTTTCCTGCTCGGGGCTCGTCTGTATTCACCCTGAGTAACTGTTGACATTCTCACATACAAAGGTACTTCTGTGTCTTGCTGTCAGATGGACTTTTTTTCTCTGACTTTATTTGGCCGCCCTTTAAACAAAGTACAAAAGCAGAGTGAGGAACAAATAGTGGTGTATAAATTTAGTGACGGCAACTGTTCCATGGGTCCATACTCTAAATTTTATTCATGATTTGTCATGAAGTGGTTAGATGGAAATTAACCCTTTACTAGTTTGCAATGTGTTTTCATTAGCTTTTCAAACCAAAACATTCATTACAAGTAAATGAATCACGGAGGCCTGATAGTCAACAGCATTAGCATCTATAAAGAATTCATCTTATACCTCATCATATCCTGTACAAGTGACAAATGACGCACTTTTTAGGGGGTTGTGCTTGTCTCTGCGACATGTTTGCCCTCGTGAGAATGTGTGGGCCAGTCTATTTAGGCATGTCGCGCTTGCAGACGCATCAAGAGACCCTGTGGCTAGCTTGCTGTTACAGAGAAGCTCATTGTTTAGACATGGATGTCACACAGTCCTCCAGCCTCACACTAAGTTGTGGAATAATGTGCCTCTGCTTGCCACACAGGCTCTACGCCGCAGGTCCCTTAATGTGACGTCTGTTCCTTATAAACACAGTGGAGGAGAGCAAACATCCTATTGTACCATCTGGAGGAATGATAGCACTCATAAAAGATTGTTTAACTATTCACAGTGATCACAAGGGCGAGATTACTTGATAGCCTTGAACTTCTGCGATGGAATCTTTGCTGTTCCCGGACATGAGCATTTACAATGGAATGGCTCTGGTTTTGGAGGGCAGACGAACTATCAGAGCCGCATGTGTTTGGGATTGTAGGAAAGCCCTTTGGCTCACATTGTGTTCTTAGGCTGTTGAAATATTCTGTGGTCATTATTTTGTTCACTCGGTTGTTTCCAGGCTCTGAGGGATCACAAGACTATCAACAAGGACGTTTTTCAAAGGGTTATCGCTAAAAATCACTAAACAGATGCTTTGGAAGATCTCATTCTTTCTTCCAAAACAGGTTTATCGCACATTTCATGGTTAAGCCTCTCGCCACTCACAGTAACACGGTCTGGGGTGAAATTTATGAGCAATAAACATATCTGTGCTCATTTTACTCTACAAATACTTGCAGCATGGTTTCTGTTTTGTGGGCTGCACCGGCTCTTTGGAAAATTGAATGGTGATAAAAACCACAAACTTGTTATCAGTGCTTTCCGTCAAACAAGTGACCCAGAAAAGTTTCCAGTGGGCTTGCCTTTTAAGCGCTAATGGTGGTGTGTTGTGGTTTAGTACTGCTAATTATGTCCCATGTGCTCAGCAGAGGGGATCCCTCAAGCACGGTTCCTTTGACAGCTGTTGTACATTTCACTTCACTGAGACTGCAAACTCAGACATTTTTTTGGATCTCTAAATGTTTTCAAATAGCACAGAAAGTGAAACTATACCACAGATGAGTTTCTCAAGATGAAACTTTCCGTGCACTTCCTTCTTACGACCAGGTTAAAGGTGTGCCGCCAGGATGCGTCCGGGGAATGCACCTGGACTGGTTGTAAAGTGTGTAAAAATGCACCATTTGCTCTACTTTGCCCCTTATTAAAAATAATTATTGTTTTGTATCTTTAAAAATGCTCTTCCTGCTGTTTTGACTCACACTTGTAATGCACTGTTGTTGTTTATGCGGAAAGTTCTATTAATAAGGAAGATCAGATAAGCAAGATAACACTGTCCCGGTGTAAGTCAGAGGTGTGGTTCACTTTTCTGCATGCTCAGTAGCTCCCCTGATCTGGTGTCTCCTTTTCCTGTGTCAATCAGATGAGGGAAGAACCCTTGTGTGTGTTTGTCTGTCTCTGCACAGAGGCTTGTGGTTACTTGCTCTAGCAAACCCAACAGCAAGTGTAGCCTAACCAAACCTGCTGTGAGCAAAGCTGTGAGCATTTATATTGCAAGTCTTTGGCACTTTTTGTTTACTTACCACAGTTCCAAGCTGCATTTTATTGCGTGATTCAAACAAGTTGTGTTACAAGCAGCTCATCTGGTGTGTCACGGGTCTGTTCTGTTCTGTTCATGTTAAATGCAAACAAGTAACCATAATAATGTATAGTAATGATAGCAAAATAAATGTGATTAAATAATTTCTAAAAGGAAAAAGAAAATACAACATCACCCCACACAATGTAAAACAGAATTAAAAAAAAAAAAAGGAATAAATAAAACGCAACTAACCCTATAACTATGTATAATAGTAAAAATAAATAGGTTTAATTATTTTCCTGAGGTGGAAAAAATACAACAATCTACCCCCTCCCCACGCACAATATAATTTAAAAAATAGAATTACAAATAATAAAAATAAAGGAAAAAAATAATAATTTCAAATAATAAAATGCAACTAACCATATAATCATGTATAATTAGGAAAGCAAAATAAAGTAGAATTTATCAACTTCTAAAAGGCAAAAGAAAATACATCCATGCATTACAATATGTATGTTAAAATATTTAACAATTAATAATAAAAAATTATTTGAGTGTCTGAGCAACTGTACCACTTTGTGTCCAGTGTAAAATTTGGCTCTTAAATGAAAACTGGTTGAAATCCACAGCTTTACTGGAAAAAATAAATATTAATTTTAGAGATTATTGAATTATTTGCACTACACGTCTCCGGTATCTAAAGCTCAAAAATAATGCTATATTTGTTATGCTTTGTTATGCTTGACTCTATTAGGTCAATATTGAAATGATATTCCGTTACATTAAAATGATTGGCAGTTTAATTAGCTCTGGCATATTTATGGTTGTTTTAACTCTAATATAAGCCCAACAGGTTTTAAAGTTTATGTGAGAATTTGAATAAGGTATGATGAAACATGTCTAGGCCTGTGGATTGCTGTAGGCTGCAGGCTACGGCATGTGGGCGGGCAGCTTTCTAGAGATAGTGTGTGTGCCACACGTTCATGTCAAAAAAAGTTGTGCAAACCGAATGAACACACTCACAGGCTGTTTATCGCCGGTTTGAAAGCAATATCATGGACGGCAAGAAATTATTTAATTATACCAAATAAGTCACCACTTTAGAGATCATAAATTGATTGGATGGTAAGAAATGAGTGTTATAAACTAAAAGGGAGCCAGTACAAATGTGCATTGGCAGTAAATGGCTGCCAGCAGAACAAGCTCCAAACATCACAGTAATCCACAAGTAATCCAAACAACTCCAGTCCCATCCATTAATGTCTTGTGAAATAAAAAAATATTATTTTCAAACAGTTGCTTCAAAAAAAAAAAAAAGTCCTCTATCCATAACATTGCTTTCTACAGTGAAAAAGTAATCTGAATCAGGAGAGAAATATGCACAGATCAAAAACCATTT
>SCHK01089394.1:8284-23976 GCA_004124795.1 Poropuntius huangchuchieni
ATTGCTTTTACAATCAAGGTCAGTGACTAAGTCCGAAATGATTCTGCTTTCGATTTCTTAGCAATTTGTTCTTCCAATCCAAAGGAAAGCCTTCAGCATCCTTCACTGGCATGTTTAATTTAACAAGACACTAACAACCCAAGCTGCATCGCCTCCAGGTTATATTTTGTTACCTTACGGCCTAGTTTTGTTAAAGTTTGTGAAATTTAAGACATCTGTTTAGATGCTTCCTTTCAACTTTTCCACTGCAGCAGGATGCCTCTCACTTCTTGTCCATAAAGGACTGTTTGTAGCTGACATATGTTCATTTAGCACTGCATCCCAGATGTCAAATGAGCGAACATACTCTTTACGCATTCATATGTCATCTCTTCCCTGAGAATTTCACTTTTATTATAAATACACATCAGCTCTGTTCCAAAATCTCGGGAGCTGTCCTGCTGTCTGCTGCCTACTCAAGCAGATGTCCAACTCAAATGGAAGCTTATAAATGTATGATTTGAAACATTGTAGTGAACAACACGTGTGCAGGACACTAAACTAGACTTTGGTATTAGCATATTGCTAATTTAACATTTATTTGTTATTATTAATTCAGTTGTTATTAATATTCCAAGCATAGCATACTCAAATAATTTAGTAGTCTATTTTTACAGTAGATTACAGTTTTACGCATATACTGTAGTTTACATATGATCAACATGATCGATATGATACAATATGATAATTTAACTAATCAAATTAAACCAAGATTCAACTCCATTTTTAAAGTCAGTTTAATATGATTTAAGTTGAAATGTCCTGTGCAGCCAATTTAAATAAATAAATAAATAAATAAATAAATAAATAAATAAATAAATAAATAAATAAATAAATATTCAGCAATGAAAATGAAGTTGACAGTAAAGACATTTATAATTTTACAAAAGATTTGTGTTCCAAATAAATACTTTTCTTTTGAACTTTCCATTCATAAAAGAATCCTGTGAAAAAAGCATCATAGTTTCCACAGAAAAAGCAGCACAACTGTTTTCAACATAATAATAAGAAACGATAATAATAAAAAACAAGAAAAAAAAAATCATCATATTAGAATGATTTCTGAAGTATCATGTGACTTGAAGTGATAATGCTGAAAATTCAGCTTTGCATCACATGAATAAAATACATTTTAATATATATTCAAGTAATCTTTTTTTTTTTTAAATAATATTTCACAATATTACTGATTTTACTGACCTTTTGATCAAATAAATACAAAAAAAAATAAAAAAATCTTAATCATTCCAAATGTTTGACCGGTAGTTTGCATGTATGAATATACATACATAATTTAAAAATGCTGTCCAGGTATTAAGCTTGCTACGTAGTTCTTGGAACAGAGCTGTTTTGTTGCCTGAAATCCCTGCAGAATCGCATTCAGACTCAATGTTCATAGCAAAAGTCCTTGAAAAAGAGATGCACAACCACACCAATACAAACGCACGCATTAATCTCTAAGTCCCAGCTCTGTGTTTGTATAAAACAACCATCGAGTTAAGGTTGGGTTGCCCGGGACAGTTGCGGTAGAAAAGGTGAAGCACCGCTGCTTGGGCCAGAAACACCGGGAAGCCGTCCAGAACTCAAGGACGAAGCCTTCGCCATTTGGAGCAAAAGGAGCTGACCCAACAGAGAGCTCTGGGAGGGCCCTGTTCTGCTAAAGAGGACATTTGTAGTTTCAGGGAAGCTGTTGTTCATTTTAATACGCTGAAACAATGCTGCCAAAGCCCACTGGCTTTTTACAGTAGCTCTGCTTCTGGAGAAACGCCAAAACACGGTCACAATGATTAAGCAGGGACTTCACAGCGGCGTTACATACGAATCGCTCATTAATACATCTGCAATGACAGATAGGAAGTTGTAGAATCAAACTATAGAATCAAAGAATGGAAGCTGCTCCTAGTTAGTTACTTACGAAACTTACATCATTACCAAAAGCGTCAAAGGAATTTCACAGCATTTCTGCAAAGAAGCTGAACCCGAAAATGAAAGTCTGTCATCATTTGCTCACTCTGATGTCGGATCAATTCAGTGTCTTTCTTTCTTTAGTGGAACATAAAATGAGATCGCAAAACATATAGTGACCGGGGCCATCGAGCTGCTCATTTCTGCCAAACTACAACTGAAATATAAACCATCAATTCACAACACACATGAACACTCATATTTCTAAATACTGACTGTGCCAAGCATCCGTTTCGAAATGAAACAAGTGCATTCATCTGTTATTCTCTGCCCATCGCTGTGAGTGTAGGAGACAGTCCGGTCCACAATCACACTATATTATCAGCATGACGTTATTCTATACCTCTTCTCTTCTGCAGATCTGTGCGTATGAGCAATGCCACTGACCGCGGTCACAGGAGGTCACAGGTTAT
The DNA here is from genome assembly GCA_004124795.1 of Poropuntius huangchuchieni. Lineage (NCBI taxonomy): Eukaryota > Metazoa > Chordata > Actinopteri > Cypriniformes > Cyprinidae > Poropuntius > Poropuntius huangchuchieni. The sequence continues at coordinate 10,702 of SCHK01089394.1, forward strand.
CACCGTTCGATAAAAATTGCTTTCTGACAGCCGTAGCTTTATGTCTCTGATCTCGCTCTTTGACACTTCCAATTTTCCGAGATAGAATCACCGTCCTTCTCGCTGTAAATATGGCCAGCCTGACTGCTCACAACATCAAGGGGCTTCAGTAATGGCCCACTGCCTGGACTTCCTGTGGTTCTGCCTTGTCAACAAAAAGCTGTCAGGGACTCATCTAACTCAAGCAGGAGAGCAACCGTACGATTAAAGAGAGAGATGGAGAGTCAGGCAGACTATAAGACCTTGTAGTTGAAGATATATTCCCACAGTACAAGGATACAACCAAATATCAAACTTCCATCCCAATTATACTGAATCTCACACTGTAGCTACAATGTGCTAAAATGAACAGGATTCAATCAGATTTACTAAAAAGGAAGCATTTGTGTGTCTGTCACTGTGTATAGATGGTATTTTTTTTTTAAATTACAGGTGGGAAGTTCACTTTGATGCTTCATAAAAGCCTATATTGCAAAAGATGGTGTTGATAATAATAGGTTTATAGAGCATTTTACATATTTTCTGTTGTTTAGCATGCTACACTAGCACCATAAAAACAGTGTTAGTGCATAAACTTTACTTGCAGCTGTACAGCAAAATCAACCGAAAAATAACCTACCATTATATAGAATGCATAATACTGTACGATGAATGATATGCTTTCGCAACAGGGAAAACACATGTTTCACATAAGGTCATACAGATATTACCCAATATCACTGTGTTACACATTATCGGTAAGGGTTACTTGATAAAATGCAGGGTTTAGTTCTACATTTACTGAAAAACTTAGCAATTGTCAAAAGACAGAAAAACACAACAACAGGAGCAACAAAGGGGGCAAAGGACATGATGGATGCTAACAACAGAAAAGCCATAAAGCAAATGAATCAACACGGCAACCGTACACAAGCGGAAAAGCACAGCACCTTGTTTACAATGCAGATTAAAGCACTAAAATGAAATATTACCTTTTACTGGTGCGAAAGCAAAGACAATCACCATAACACTTGCAAACAAATCCCTAAGCCTCTTAGTCAAACACTTGTAAATTCTATCCATTTGTGAATTTCATTCATTCACCTTAATAATTATTGAATCTGACCTTGTTTCACGGGACATACTTCCTGTTATTACTTCCTGTGCAAAGCTGAAAGCAAACCAGCTTTATCATTTTTAAAGCTGTTGAAATGCATCCCTTGGGCTTGCTCATTACTTACAATGAGAATATAACTGGTATACGGATTTACCTACAATCCACTGAATAAACAAAACAAAACAAAATGATGGCTGTCCTGTAAGTTAGACTCCCTATGGATCTCACTCTTCTAACACTTCCGGCAATGTGATGGAGGCAATACTCAAGATGACCTTTGCTGAAAGCCATGCATAATTAGACCCGTGAACACTGAATTTATTTCTACCAGGAAGATTGCCTTTGCTTTTGCTGTTCTACAGCCTGAATAGAAATGTAATTTGTAATGTATGTGTACTTTGACTCCCCTGAGTAGCTGCTTTGTGGCAAAAGGCTTTACGCTTACTTTCTCAAGCTCCTCTATGTCTGGACCTGGGCCTTGTCATATTTCATGGGGAGAACCTATAACACTGCATAAATTATGGGATGCAATTGCCAAGAGTGGCCATGTGGCGGGATTACGTACAAGGATCAGCAATGTGTATCTTTAATTACATCCTGAATTGCTGATTTGTCTGACAAAGTGCATGATTAAGGGAAATCTCTCCAACCCCTCAATAATCCGGTCACTGCTACCTTGAATCCAAAATGAGGCAAATATTTATCTTGGAAGCAGACCAATATATTAGCTCTCACATTTCATCAATGTCTTTTTTCTGTCTCTTTCCTTTAAACAAGCAGGCCACCACAATTTATTGGACTTAACAGCAATTTGCCTGGGGTGTTGCATGTTGATAATAATGCAAAAACACACAGAGGATAGGAAAGGAGCAATGCACAGAGACTTGGCCCACTATTTGTAGCTACACCAATTTTTTTGTAGCCAATCAGTGGTGTATTTTAAAAGCAGTACTCAATAGTTTGCTTTAACCCAGCAGAGAGTAAAAATTCCCCAAACCGGTGCTGCTGTTTGATATATAACAAGGTGTTTTTGGCTCTAGGATGTTTTATCTTACTATACCTGAGGTAAAAGGAGGAAACGAAACTTTGATTACAAGCCTGAGAACATATGACTCAAGTTGCCATGCACTGACCCATGTTTCCTACCCATTAGAGGAGAACAGCTAGCAGTGGAAAAGGGGGGGAGACAACACAATTTTTTTTCGCCTCACATCGACTGGACATTTACCTCTTGTTCCCCGCAGTGGTAATGGATTTTAGGAGGGCGACGGATCATACCTCACATTCTCGGGAGCCGGAGATGGTGTAGGTACAGGGTCCTGTCCCATTGACCAGTACGTCCATGGTCTCAGAGTTTGTGGGTTTGTAGTCCACATAATATTCCTGAAGCGGGGAGCTGAGGGTGCGCTCTGTCTCCCGCGCCTTTTTCCGGCGTTTTCTGACCATGGAATGCTGCTGCAGTTGCTTCATGCTGCTGGGATAACGCTTCCAGGAGACGTAGATCACTAGCAAGATCATGGCCACGGATAGGAAGAGGGCAACGCTGCCGGCAATTATCTTGTGGAACGAAACATGCTCAAAGTCCTGCTCAGGGACGGGTGGGGACGCAGCCGTCGGGAAAGGCGCAACAGCATTGTTGCGTGTTATTTTCTCATTCACCCTGAACATGGTGGGCAGAGGGAAACGTCCAGGTTTAGATGGGGAGCTTACGGTGGAGGAAATCGCCTGGTAAGGAGTGGGGGTCATCTTACAGATTCCATGTGTGTCAACAGCCTCAATGACTTTCTCACCCTGAACCTCCTTTGGTCCAGCACAAATCATGGTGGTCTCCTTGTTCCCCTTGAAGTTCCTCAGCCAAGCTACGAGGGGGCATAGGCTGGGGCTGCATTCCCAAATGTTACCAGCAAGACTGATGGTAGTAAGAGAGATCCAAGCTGATATGGCCTCTTGAGACACGTTGCTTAGCTTATTGGAGTCCAGATTAAGAGTCTGTAGGTTAGGGAGACACTGGAAGATGCTTGAATCCAACACCTGCAGGTCATTTCCAGAAAGATCCAGCTTTTGCAAAGAGGTCCAGGTCCATGTAATTCCCTGGGTTATCGACTTTATCCGATTCCACTGCAGATACAAAGCACGGAGGTTGTTCAGCCTTGGGAAATGAGAAAAATTGATCTTTGAGAATTGGTTGTGCTCCAAGTGCAACTCAGTCAGTTTGAGAAGTCCCGCAAATGCGTTACGGGTAAGACTTCGCAGTCGATTGTAGCCCAAATCAAGGAACTCTAGGTTTCGACAATCCTGGAACACTCGCATGGGAACCGTCTTAAGGGAATTCGATCTGATGTGGAGACTCAACAGTTTGCGCAAGCCCTGGAACTGATTCGGCTGCAGGACTTGAAGTTTGTTGTAGGACAGGTCCAGATTGCGTAGGTTGGGGATTGAATGGAACGTGCTGTTTTCCAAATGTGTGATCTTGTTGGAGCTGAGGATCAACTCCTTTAGTCTTCGAACACCCTGAAAGGCTTGTTTGTCCACTCCATTGATGTAGTTGTGGTCCAGGTACAGCCACACCAACTGGCTGAGGCTGGCAAATTGACCAGCCCTGAGGTTTACCAAGCTGTTGTACCTCAGAGAGAGGCCCTGGCATCCCACGGAAACATTCTTTGGCACATCACGGAAGGCATTTGACTCGCAATACACTATTTTACCATCGCAGCGGCAGCTTCGGGGACACGGTTTCTCTCGGACTCTGCCTTGGGAAGCCAAGAGCCAGGCCTGCACGAGCAGGGGGATCATCAGCCAACGGGATCTCACCAGGGATCCTGCATTAAACACAAAGAGAAAGAAGGGATAAGCCATGATTCGGTCAATGCTGAATCCTAGTCTTTTGCATTTAGTCAAAAACTGATGATAACTTACTTACAAGGATTAGTACATACTTAATTAGTCCCGCTGCACAGTTTGCACAAAGTAGGTTATCAAATTACATAGCCAATGTTTACTGAATAAAATCTTGTATGTAGGAGAAAAGTAAGAACTTTGTGTAGCTTCAAGTCAGAATTTTATTTATCTTCTCTTCATTTTCCATTAATGTGATTACTATGCAAACTGTTGCTCTAGACCAGTATTTGGCATTCTTAAAATATGCAGATGACAATTGAGTTTCCGAGTTCTTGTACTTTAATTAAAAATGAAAGCAAATATACACCTTTACCTTGAAGCAACCAAAAGAACTCAATAGAAAGAGTAACTTTATTCAAATAAGGGTGTAAAAACATTACCCTTAAGGTTTCTTAATAACCATAATTACACACTGGCTCGAATAAACAGTCTCCGTGGTAGAGAAACCAGACTGTTGACTTAAAAAAAAAAAAAAAAATACTGTTCTTTGTGCTCACGGTTCATAGTATGATATCAAAAGATACTATAAAAAAAGAACTTGGAAATTCTTTGGATAAAGAAGACTATAGTATCAAGCAAGATAAGCTACAGATGAAAAATAGAGGCACAACTGAGTGATGCCCAGATGTCCTTGTGATTGTTTTGTTTGAAAAAGAGTAAATCAAATATCTGTTGCTACAAAATACGAATTCTGATCAATTTTGCTTGATTGTGCAGTACAAAATTTTGCGTGGGGTCCCCTTTGGCAGAAATCACGTTCGGTCCCCCTCTACCTTGTCGGGCCCTTGAAATCGTTACAGCTCCCCTGTTCATGAGCGAATCATTCTTTTGAGTCTGATGAATCGATTAATCCACTTCACAACTGAATGATCTGAATAATTCAGGATTCAAATGATTCGTTCACAAATTGGACTGGTTCTCAAGCTCAACTAACTGACTCAATGAGCCGGTCTCAGAGGTTAACAGCTCACTGGAGAAGATGATAATTAGTGAATAATGAAGTAAATCTAGGTCTTTTCATTACACAAAGCTGTCAAATGACTTCAGAAGACTTGGAATATAGTGCATGAGTCAGACTACTTTTGTGATATGTTTTTATGGTGCTTTTGTGTTCTTTATAAAGCTTGAAAGCTTCAGCCCCATTCACTGTAATTGCATGGAAGACAGCAACCAGCAGAGTTTTTCTACTTTTGTATTCCTAGAAGAAATATGGGTTTCATACTGAAAATAAACTACAAAAAGATGACTAAATTACTATTTTAAGAAAAAAAAAAGTCATATTTTCAATCAATGAAAACATCTTTGCCGATCAATGATGGACAGTGAAAATTTCCATTTCCTCTTCAGCTGGCTCAGTGTCTCTTTATGCTTTGTTATCTGATTAAGCTTTTTCCTCAGTTTGGGCAGAGATGAGGGGTTTTTTTCGAGCCAAGGGTGTGCCAAAATTGATAACAGTCCTTTGTCTGCTGTTCTTGGAGCAAAAACAGGAAATTATTGGTTTATCTTGAGTGGCCAGTACAAAGGCTTACCATCTGAACCTTTAATCATATTACAACTATTGAGTAAATATAAAAGTAATTGTATAAATGTACAATGGTGAGCAGCAATGTGTTTGAATCATCCAACCCAACCACTGTTTACCAGCCTCCAGATCTAGATCTAATCGAAACATTTGGTGTAGGTCAATCGAATGAAACGGGCTAATCTAATAGTCTCGAAGACAGAGCGTAGGCTGGCCGAACAACCTGTTATCTACAGGACAATCGGTTCAGTGTGGCATTGCAAATTGCCTTTGAATTCATTTAAAATAATGAGAGAAAAACACAGTCCCTAATCTTCCTGTGAAGAGTCTGAAGTAAATGTGTTATAGTGCAAAGTAGCCGAAGTTTATGGTTATATAACTTAAGGCCTGCTTCCCAGTGAATGTACTCAAGAGTAAAAGTTTCCCAAGTAAAAGTCCAAATTACCGCTGCTTAATTGTAAATCCAAAGTATGAGAACATAATGCTTCCCACAGTACAATATAGCCTGTTTTGAGCACAGAGCCTGGACACAACTGGACACAATAAGTAGCTTTACCTCTACATGCACTTCTCTAGACACATTGTAACATAATATTATTCCTATGTCTATGTAATATTATTCCTCTTTCTTTACCTTCATGTGACCATGTAAATAATATGCAATCATGTAATCAATTAAAAAGTAACTGTAGTCTGATTAAGAGTATTTTAAAATGTAAAATAATCTAATTACTAGCAGTGCTAATTGTGTTACGTTACTTCTGCGTTACTTTTTTCCTCATCTGGCCTGGGCTTGCTTGCTTTGTTTTTAATTGAATACATAAAGGATATTTGTGTTATTTGACATTTAATTATTGCAGGTTTGTATTTCACAGTTTTTGATCACTTTGAGGAATACTCAGTCTGTTTCTATGCAAGTGAGATGAGTAAATGCATGTTCACATTTAGTCTGAAACTACAGTTTACACAGTGCACACAACGCCTCTGCACTTTCTTTTGATTTCTCTCAACACGGGGACAGGAGAGCTGCCAGTCATTAAATGTGAAAAAGTAACTGGCATTGCTTATTTGAAAAAAAAAAAAGCAAATAAGAATTTTTGCTTGTAAAGTAATACATTGCTTTACTAGTTACTTGAAAAAAGTAATCTGTTTACATAACTTGGGTTACTTGTAATGCATTACCCCCAACACTGATTGCAAGTGCTTAATTTTTGGAATCTGATTACGCAATCCAGATTACATGTAATGGGCTACTACCCAGCACTGTGAAAAACTCACCACCAAAATACTGTAGGTGGTTGCCAGGGCATTTCTATGTGGTTTTGACATGTGAAAAATCCCACAGACCACCCAGAACACCCTTTCTAACCTAATGTAAAGCATTCTAGCCCTTAAAATTGTCCACACGTCACTTGGGAAGGCCAGAACAGCCTAATTAGAAAAAGAGAGACGGGTAAATCAATTTAGTCTCTGCAATATTACCAGCTACAGAGAACACCTTGGGCAAGATCACACGAAGTTATGCAAAGGTACACAAGGACACAAGGAGCAACTGTACAACCCAATAGGGTTTGCATGCAAATTCTCAAAGTTTTAATTAACTCTCACAGCGTAAAGGCTGGAGTCACCCTCATGAGTCACGCTTTAAGCACAAAAAGAGCCACCCTGAAAACCTCCATTTAATTTGTCTTTCTCCGCATATATGCATGATAACATAAGTGCATCTTGGCCTCCCCCACCTTCCTACATCCAATTCATCACGATAAAGGAACGGCAGCCAAGATGCAGTCAAATAGTGCGTGTAAACCAGCCCTTGATCTTAAAACTCATTCATCATGCCACCAACATTAAAACACATCCACATCCAGGTCTCAGAACTGCAGTTTCTGCAAAGCCTTTTCTTGTGGTAAAAGCAATCTCACCAACTGGATGCTAGATACCCATGGGAAAGAAAAAATCTAAATGAGATCCCTTTAATATCGCAATTGTTTTTCCTACACAGCAAAAGGGAGGAATGGTGAGCAAAGAGAGACTTTTAGTGTCTCTGGCTGAGAAAAAGACTTCAGTAATCTCACATATTATGTTTCAGCATCTTAAGATATAAAAGTGGTCTGTGATCAAGTGTCAAACACAAGCATTTCCACTGAAATTCTCCCAAGGTCAAATGATCTGTGCTGCTATCCACATTCATTTTATAGCTCAGTGTTCATATAGTATGACAACTGTTAACTCATTTGTGTCATCAATCAATTTTAAGATAAAGCATTGAAAAATTGAAACAGATGACTTTTATTTGACTTTTATTGAGATCTCATCTGAAAGTCTAAAGGAAACACGTGAGAGGTGTCACTGATGGTTCCATGAAGAACCTCTAACATCCATGGAACCTTTCCATTGGACAAAAAAGGTTCTTTCTAGAGGAAAAAGGTTCTTTAGATTCATAAAATGTTCTTCACACTATGAAAGTAATGGTTCTTTTGCTATTCACTGAAGGATTCTTTGGGTAACCCAAAATGGTTCTTCACTCTTAGATATAAAGGTTAAAAAAGTGGTGTTTTGCAGCAATGCCAAAGAACAACAATTTTTGGCTCCCCAATAAATCAGTGAAAAAACAAAACAAAACATAACATTATATTATACTCTTTGTGTGAAGAACATTTTGTTAATCTAAAGAACCTTTTGTCCAAAGGAAATGTTCTATGGATGGTCTTTATGGACCCACTGATACCAATAAAGAACCTTTATTTTTAATAGTGCAATCTCTGGAGACACATCTGAGATCATAATGAGTGTTCATCAGAAGTCTTCAAAAGTTGCTATCCAACTTATGCCATCGCCGTCTAAGTTAAATAAGTGAGATACAACAGCGATCTCATTTTGATTTTCCTTTCTCATATGGCATTACCTAGCATTACAGTCGATCTATGGCTCCATGAAGAACCTTGAACATCCATGGAATCTTTCCATTCCATAAAAGGCTGCTCTTTCAAAAACGAAAGGGCTTATTAAATAACCAAAAATGGTTCTTCTAAGACTGCGAAAATACCCTTTTGGAACCTTTACTGTTAATGGTGTAGAGCGAAAAAAAAAAAAACAAGTTCTTTAGATTATTAAAATGGGAAAATAGTTATTTTAAGAACTGTTTACTGAAAAGTTCTTGGCGGAACACAAAATGGTGTTCCAGTAAGAAGAAAATTCTGTAAGGAGCTACGAAAGTGGAATATCTGGGCAACACTATTTTCCTCTCGGTAGATGGATTGATTTTTATGTCTTGATTATGTACTTCCACGTGCAATTTCTTTCACTGTGTAGCGCATACAATAAACTACAAGCATAATTTAAAGCACATACAGCATCACCAGAGCCCTGCGGAAAAGCTCCCTGTAACGGTGGCCAACTTTTCCAGCGCTAATCCCATCTGTGATTTGTTTCTGTGTGAGCAGGAAAAGCATAATCCCAAAACAGCAGTGCTAATCTCACACAAAGATAATCTGACACAAAATTGAACAGCTCTGAAGTAATCCCATCACATTCAAAGAGAAGCCCACATGCAACAGTCACAAAAGAGATTTCACCTCTACAGTTTTTTTTTCTACTATCAAACTTAATAATATTTCCATTACCCACATTTTTAATTTCCCCTGACGGAACAGGTCATAACCGAGAATCTGTCTCCACAGTTAAAGCAATCAAACCCGAGAAACAGATATGGCTACTTCCTGTGTCCATTTCTCACTGGCTGACATGTTTTCCATCTCTCTCCCCAGTTATCTGTTTTGACACCCTCTCCACTCTATTACCTGGAAAAAGCTCTTAGACGTTTAATAAGGGACACTTGATGTGTCCAGACGTCTTTCGGTGGACTGCGGTAACGCTAGACAGGTAGCGAGGACGAGAGGAGGGGGATTGAGGAATTAGCTTCGGGTCTTATCCTTTCTGTAGTGGTGTAATATCGCACTGAGGTACTTAACAGGAATATGACAGTAAGTAGTTGTTCTTCATGCTGTGCTATTATCATATTGCTTTACAGCTTGTTTGAGCGCGCCAGCATGGGACAATGGTATCATCGTCACAGAGTGACAGATACGGCAACATTGCATGCTACTGACATGACAGTTAAATTCTGGTAAATATTGTGGCATGCATTTCACTTCCACACAATGCATTTGCAGTGCAGATGACATAAACAACAAAAAATATATACCACAATAAATAAATAAATAAGTGAGTGAACGGACTAATGCATGAATGAAAGAATGAATGAATGAACAGGTGATTTTCTCACTGTTAAGAAATGCATAAGCCATATTTCACCCCAAAATCTAGAGGAAAATGAAATAGAAAATATTTAAAAACTGTTTTAAATGAAATGAAGAATAAAAATACATTTGATTAATTACTGAATTATTTAATATGTAATCATTATTATTGAATAAATAAAATAGGCTGTTTATTGTGACATTTTTGTGCATCATCACTAGCCAACTGTACTAGATAAAATCATCATTACTGTAATAATAAAAAGATATATTATTTAGATTTAGATAGTAAAGTGCTATTTTAACTGTTGGATGGAATTTAAATTATGCTGATTATTAAAAAAATAAAATCAATGTGTGCCCACAGGATGATTTTCATTACTGTATTACAGTAACGAGACAATGAAAATAGGATGGGGGTGCTTAATTGTCATGCAATACATTTTAAAGTCCTTAAAAATATCTAGAAATATATCTATTTTCTTTATGCAACAATTGGTTTCTGACATATGAACTGGTCTTTTCATTGTAAGGTTCACCCAAACGTTTACATATGTTATTATTTTGTCAAGCCTTATTCTTAACGGCCAGCATTAAGAATGTCACCAGAATGAGCGTGAGCTGAGCGAGTCGAGCGAACAGCACACCTGTGAGGCACAGAAGTGAACATCCACCTACATCATCTGCTCAGTAAACAGCCACAAAGACGCTACGACACCCAGCCATTATGATGACAATACTCATATTCTGAACACGAGAGTCACATTTGTTTCATCTGTTCACTCTTACACACTTCCAGCACCAATTCATCAAGTCATACTTGAATGAACGACTTTTCCATACATTATACGGGGCGCTCACTGGAGAAGGAAAGGGGGCGGGGTGTTATTTATGATCTGATTATGATTATTTATGATGGGGACAACCATCTGTGCTCCTAATAATTACTGAATGGAATCTTATAAAGCATCTGAAAGGATGATATTCCCTCGATCCTCAAATTTCAACAGAAAAAAAAAAGGGACCAACAAAACAAGCAACAGTTAAGAGACTACAACAAGACCTCTGCACTCCAAGCTACATGAATGACTGCATAAAATCAAAAGGTAAATCACAGCTTTCCACTATGACAGCATCATTTGCTCTGAAGCATCAATCAAAATCTGGAGGCTTTTTTTTTTCTTCTCTTGAAGGATGCAAGAACTGACACAGCATTCTTGATGCGTAACTGCAGGTTTTACCTGTCCTTCACAAAATGCATAGTTATTTGGGTGAGTATAAAAAGCTGTGCATATGCCTAGGATTCCTAAAATGAAATCTGCAAGGACACATATGAGGCAGCACAGATTCTCTCCAACAGATGTGAGTTCAAATCCAATCAGGACAGCAAAACATCAGATAGAAAGACAGCCTGTTGATCACACAACACTCGTGCAAAATCTAATATATGGCAATGAATTCCGTTCAATATGATGTCTGCGGGTATGCGTGATGAAAGTTGCACGCTATCAAGGACAGCCTCAAAGATGCTTCATTCATTTGACACATGCGACGCACTTCGAAATCCCACAGCAATGCTATTTTAAGAAACGATTTTAGGGTTTCGATACACCTCGTATCCTAACTGTATCCAAAGAAGCAACAGACAACACGGATTCATTTCGACTCGGAAACATACCCATCTCTGCGTAAATGTCGCGTTTCCAGCAGGTTTTACAGCCTTTCGATGCGCGGTTCCAGATTCCGCATGGCACCGTCTTCAAACACACTCAGAAAGGAGCACCTTCCCAAAGATGCGGTGTCCGAGATGTTGGCGAGGTTCGGGAAACTCCGGCAACGGCAGCGTTATTTCAATCCCGCAGCTGCGCCGCTGCGCAACATGTCCAAGTGAACAACGGAGAAATCCTAAGCGCTCTTTCCAGCGTAAAAGACAAACATTAAGGGTTTACTTAACGAGAAGGTCCGTACAAGAACATTTCCAGAGAGTATCGGCTATATCCTTCGCCTCAAGATATCCTCCACTTGGTTGGAAAGTTTGGAGAGATTTGCGCAAAAGCGCACCATCGGATGCTCGCCAAGGTGCGCAGCTATGAAGAAAGCCAAGCGAGGGATGCAAACATCTTTCTTATGTCCTGTAAAAAACAGAGCTGCGCGCAGGATGAGTGATGTATTCCAGATATCTGCCGATCTCACAGGAGCGCAGAGCTCGTGCTGTAAGCCACATTCAGGGCGCTTTTCTTTCGCCGAATATGTGTCAAAAACAGAAGGTTTTAAGAGGAGTGTGCGAGTGTGATTGCACTCAGCACTGGTGCAGTCATTGCTTAACCTTCTTTTGCAAGTGCTATGCATCGGATTGCCCTCTTCTGGTGGGAAAAGGCGACATGCATCGCCCATTCAGAGCATTTGCCCGTAAATAGCGAGCCTAAGTATTCTTGAGCGCGGTTTTGAAATGACTGCATAAAATATTAACATGCGGTAATTGCATTTATAGGGCTACGCATGATTCATGATGCCTTAGAGGCGTAAATGTGAGGTTTAAAGGTCATTATAGCATTTATTCTGCACTGCTTCTTTTAAACTGATTAATTAATATTATTGCATATGTTCTGACTTAATTACTTGAAGGTATGGTCTGTATACATATAGGCTATATAATTGAATTAAGCTTGGTTACAGCGAGGCTAATGGGCCCACGCATTACATGCTTGCATACTGTTTTTTTTTTTTTTTTTGCTGTATATCAAGTGCCTCTCAAATAATATTTGAACACTACATTTTCACAAAAAACAAGTATGTTAGATTTCAAATTATATATAAAAATCTAATTTATTATGAAATCAAAGGATCCCTTTACTTTCAGTAATCCATTTAGTATTTGACATGCCTCTGATCTTATTATAAGTGGTTTATCAGTGCATTTTATTAATATATATCAGTCATATGCACTTCTGGTCAAAAAAAGTTTGCAACAATTAAGAAAGATTTATTTATTTATTTATTTGTTAGTATTTTGTGTTTTAAATGAAGTTTCTTTTGCTCACAAAGGCTACATTTATCTGATAAAAATACAGTAAAAACAGCAATATTGTTAGATATTATTACATGAATTACCTTACATAAATACCTGTTTTTTATAAACCTATTTTAAAATGTAATTTATAGCTGTAATCACAGCTGAATTTTCAGCATCATTACTCCAGTCTTCAGCGTAACGTGATCATTCAGAAATCATTAGCCTATAATACGCTGATTTGCTGCTCAGTTATATCATTAGAAATAGTTTGCATTAAAAAAAAATACTTTATTTTAGACTATAATAATATTTCAGAATAATATTTTTACTGTAATTTTGATCAAATAAATGCAACCTTGGTGAGCATAAGAAACTTTTTAAAATTTTGAAAAGGAAAAAAAAAAAATTCTAAACTTTTGACCACACACACACACACACACACACACAC
>SCHK01089498.1:0-11655 GCA_004124795.1 Poropuntius huangchuchieni
TCAGGGATTCATTTAGAGTCTCTATGCACATCATATAAAAACTTAAAATGAAATTACTTATATAAAAAAGGACAATGTACATGAATCAACATTCAAATAAATGTAAATGCACCCAAAATAGTCAAAAAGCTTATTTTAATCTGCAGTTTCTTTGCAGGAAAAAAAACGAAAGAGAAAAAATGTAATGGAAACGAAGGAGAAAACAACAACAACAACAATATAAGCTTGGAATATACAGCTTGGTAATATGCAGTTAAATAGCACATAGAGCACATAAATAATATAAGTACTATATACTGTTTATATTTATACACTACCCCTCAAAAGTTTGGGATCAGTAAGACTTGTTTTTTTGTAATGGTCTTATATATATATATATGTATATATATATATAAAATTGACACTTTTTTCCTTTAGTATACTACATAAATAGAAGTATGATAGGATGCTACTTGGAACATATGCGTTGTGTTCCAGATTTTCATGTGGGAGGTATGATGCATGATTTCTAAGACGTGACCAATGACTTACACGGCACAAATAAAAAAAATGAGTCTTCTTCAAATTTATTGGCATGACTAAAGAGCACAGTGGGATGAGATGTGACGTCTAGCTCAACACTTCCCTTCAACAGAGACGCTTCAACTATTCTTCATCTCACTGCATGTGGCAGCTTTAGTGCTAAATCCATATCCACCATTGGGAAAGCAGGACAAATAATGCAGGTCAGGGAAAAAAAAGCCCCAGAGCGCAGACTGGAGCTGAAAGATCAGCCGCTGTGCTGCAGGTAAACAGCTCCCTCAGCCTTTGACGCACGCCGGGCCTGGATACTTAGTCAGAATTTAAAAGGTTATTGAACAGAGGGCAAAGTTTGATCCGCTGAGTGTCAACCCTCCCTGCTACTTTAGCATTTAGTCTAGACGAGCGCAAAATAAACACCGCTGGGGCCACAACGCTTTTGAGCAATCAATGAAGTTCAAAGGTGATGTCCATGGAGTCAATGCTAATGCTTCATTTTCCTTTTGGTTTGCATCCAAGATCCAAACAAAACAAAGTAATCAAATGAGATGACGTATCCTTCAACTAATATGCAAAATATGCATTTCATTTTGTTTATCAAATTATATTAATATACATTTTCATTACCATTTAATAGATTAAAAAACATTACATAATTAAGAAATTACTAAAAATGCATCCTATGACTATTATTATAAGTAAAAAATGACTTTTGTGATATATAGCGTTATCATAATACCCGTGTCCTATAGGACAAGTAGTTAGACACGTAGTAGATAAAATCAGCACATGAGTAGACATGCCATGCTAGCTTCAGCTCCACCTGTTTTGGCATCCACACGTGACCTCTTGGGTTGTCACAGCACAGTACTGGCTAATGCAGTGAGGAATTAGTCTTAACTCAGTAATGAAAACACACCCACACACCCCATTCATCTTTGGGGGTGATCTAGAGAAAAGCAGGACGCGTCTTGTGCCTCCCACGTCCGTCTAAAGCCAGTGCAGATGTATGCTAATGGACTCCCTGCGCTTCCAGCACGGCATCAGCGCGGCCCACTCATTCTTTAGACCGGTTCCTCTCCCGTAATGAGGGGCCAAAGGCGCTTCAGAAAACGCTGTGCTATTATTTCATTGTTTTGGGAGCGCATGCACATTTACAAACAGAATGACTTCTGAAATTCCAAAACTAAGCATTTGGGGCCAATATAATATTATTAATGACTAATGAATGAAAATACCTAATAATGTTCATCATGATTAGAATATTTATAATGATTATAAATATTAATCAGTGAAAAATATTTGCTTCAAATTTTAAAAAAATGCTAAATTGAAACACCCAGCAATCTCCACCGTATTTAAGCAATGCTTCATTTTGCAATGCAGAAATGTGATTTCCTACAGTCAGTTACTCTTTACACAAGGATGAGCTCCATTTGTTTTTATCTCTGTGTTTTTTAATCCATTTATGCAAATAGGCTTACATGGTGCTATCAGCATTGCACCGCTTTGATAAGTGTCAAATGGTAAGGACAGCAATATTGTCTGCTGCAGTTATCCTTTTATGTGTCTAACTGAAGGTTATGGTGAACTGATGGTGCAATGCTATTTCCTGTGCTTTGGCAATTTCATAGCAGTCAAATCCTTGCATTTTACTCTTCTCTGGCCTAGAATTGGGCTGTATGACCAAAATCTTACAGTATGCCAAGGTAATGTAACAGCATACATACATAAGACAAGATAGCTTTGGGAATGTAACCAAAAAAAACAGGTTTATTAATATACTTTACACTACCATTCAAAAATCTGGGGTCAGTATGATTTTTTTTTATAAAAAGGAAATCAATATTTTTATTCAGAAAGGACACATTAGACGAATCAAAACTTGCTATTAAAAAAATTAAGTTATTTATTCCATGAGTAAGAATTGGCTACTGATAATTCAGCTTTGCTATCACAGGAATAAATTATATTTTAAAATATTAAAACACAAACTACTGTATATCCACTTATATCTCTACTGCAGAACAAACAGGATTGCAAAACTGCTATCATCAAACATGTCTATCATCATACAGCATATATCATCATGCCTCCCAGCCGTCCTCTGGCCTAATTAGTCCTTGCAATTAACCTGACTCACAGCCCACTGTGACAAGAATACATAACACAGAGTCTGCTGTCGATTCAAGAGTTCACAGCACTTGAGGCTTCTTTACAAAACTGCACTTCAGACATGTTTACATGGACTATTTTTTAAGTGGAGAAGTCATTATCTATCAGTTCCAATACAATATGAAGGGTTCCTACGGACCAATAGAATTCCATTGCATATGTTGCTTTGTGATTTTTGTTTTTAAATCAATGAAAATGAATTTAAAAATATGTACTTATATTTACATTATTCTAAATCTGCATGACTTTTTAATATTCATGAAATGCTAAATATGTTTTTTTTGGTGACACTTCAGTATGGGAAAAATTCTCATTATTAACTATTAACTACAACTTCTGCCTTAAACTACTAATTGGCTGCTTATTAATAGTTAGTAAGGCAGTTGTTAAGTTTAGGTGAGGAGTATTTCTTTTAAATAATGAATAAATCTGAGCAAACAAAACTAGAGCAACAATGAAGCAATAAACTTTACAATACCACATGCTTCTACGTGTACTGTAAAGTCAGGATATGAACTCTTCCTCACAAAAGCTCAACAGTCAAATGCAATGCAAATGCACAGGAGGGCAGATGACACGTAAAAACTCTCTTAATATAATAACTCGCTGTAGTACTGCAGCCATGTTGCACTGCCAATATTTACGCGCAACAACTATTACATTTCAACCCGTTTGTAAAACTTTTGAGAATAACACAAAACTAATACCTGCAGTGTGTGTTTCATGCGCGTTCTCCAGAGGCGTTTCTGCATCAGAGTAGTCTTTAAACTGAACTTCTCTCACGGTAACAGGCCAGATTTTCCCAGCGATCGCGTCTCTGAACGACTGAATATAATCCATATTCAGATCCTCCCCAAAGCACAAACATTTAAAAGCAATAAAAACAACGCAATAACGCCGAGTTATTTGCCCAGAGGAGACTGTGAAGCACGCGAGCAGAAGCAGGAACTGAAACTGACAGCAGCTGTTGAACTTTTCGCTCGTAACGCACGCAACGTGACGCGACGCGACCAAAACGCTCTCTGCTCTACACTGCAAGTGATGGAATGCTGACGTAAACAAAGACTGTGATTGGTCGACAGCCTGCGACGTCAGGTTTAAACGCGCGACAGACGCGTCGCGTCTACCGTTAAAAAACTGAGGGGGAAAATTATGTGCTTCAGTTATTTGAAGTTAATACCAAATTAATGTCTTTACGTTTTTTGGCTAGTTAGCCTATGTTTACTGGCTAGTTTTGAATTCGTATATTCGTAGGGTTTAAAACAACATAGGCTAATATAGTTTTTAATATAGGCTAGTAAGGGAAGCTTACTGTACATAGGCCTAAATATTATAATATTAATTTCAAGTAATGTCTTCATATCTTCATATTTATTGTTGCATCTTGTAAGTGTGATACTAATGAGCCAGTAAATAAACATAATTTTTATACACTAAGTCACTAACACAAGTAGGTATAAAATAGCGCTGTCACAGAAAATCATGGTATGCTAGGCCTATATGATTTTATTCAGCCTCGGACACTTGAATTGTGGTTACACAAAACAGGCCAACAAACACTGCTATCACGTGATCGGCAAAATAACAGTAAACCTTGAATTCAGAGGGGGTAAATCAGGCAAACATGCGGTAATTATGCAGAGAGTCTCAATTATATTTTAACTTGATGAAAACAGCTTGCAGTGAAAACGATCAGTAGATCTCCACCTCCCCAACGACATCTATACAGCTCATCTGACGATATGAGAGCCACAGCTAATTGCAAAGATTGTTCAGTGTCTTTTTAATTCATCAAGTTAATTACATCCCAAGGGGTGACAAATGAAATGTGCCTCTCAGGCCAAATTTACACAGATCCCAAAATCCCCAAAAACGTAAATGAGTGAAACTCCCTCTGCTGGTCAGCCATAATATTGTACACTGAGAGATTTGTGCCATGTTCAGCCCAGCTGAGTTGGCAACAAATATGACATGCATGAATTCAGTTGCTGATAAAAGACTTCCCATTGTTGTGAAAAAAAAATGAAGTTATCATCAGAGTAACACGGAACCATGAAAGTCCAGACTTCTGGTCAAAACAGCTGTGTTTAGAAGAAAATTGAGCACAATGAATGTGCATCTGATGGATGAAACAATGGAGGTCAGCTTCTTCCTCCTCATCCTGACCTGGTATTTTTCCATTTTTCTTACTGGTCATTTTAGTGCAGAAACTGTAGAGTAATTCACCATTACAGTGTTATTTTAGCAGTATTATAGTACTCATTAAAATTTTTAATTAGCTTTTATTTGTATATTTTGTGCCATTTTTAATAGTTTTTAAAAATATTTCTATATAGCTTTAATGGATTTTTATTTCAGTTTTAGTTACTTCTTTAGTTATCACCTCAGTTAGCTGCCAATTCTAAGTTCTTTTTTCATTTTATGTCTATCATCTAATACTTTTTATTTCAATAACTAAATACATTTTTAATAGTTTTACTTTAAATTAACAACAACACTACACTCTAAAAAATGGTGCTATATAGCACTAAAAGTGGTTCTTGGCTCGTAATCATAGGGGAACCACTTTTGGTGCTACATACAGTAGCACCATATCTTTAAAGGTGCTGTACAGCACCTTTGTCAAATGTGCTATGTAGAACCATAAGAGGTGCCATATACCATTGTATTTCTTCAACAAAAATGGTGCTAAAAGCACCAACAGTGGTTCTTTGGCTTGTAAAGAACCTTTAAAGGTGCTTAACAGGTTCTTTGTACGGCAGTGGTGCTTTATAGAACCTTAATCACCCCAAAGAACCACTGAAGAACCGTACAGGAGCTTAACAGGTTCTGTATATGGTAGCAGTGCTAAAGAACTGGTGAAGAACCGCTGAAGAACCACTGAAGCACCAAGTATTGTCAGAGAAATTTAGAACATTCCATGAATAAGAACCTAAATATCTGTCCCTCACACAAAGCTGCCTTCAGAATACTTGGAATACAGCGCTCAAACCATATGGGCTACTTTTATAGTTTTTTTTCAGTCCTTCTGGTCACTAGTATGAATGTTGTATATGGAAAATATTTAGTATTTGATTCCACTGAAATTATAACAAGTATATTGGTTTGGTGATGTTTTTCATTTGCAGATGAACTACTGTACACAGTAGCTACAAAATGGCACACAGAAGCTAAAGGACTGTCCTTGTTGTGCTGTAATTGCATGGACGTTGAAAAACCAGCAGGTCATTAAATTATTTCTCAAATAATGAGAAGTTAAGGGCCTTTCAAATCCTTCTTGTGCTGGACTCAACACAGATACACAAACATACTATTGATTCGAGGTTCTCCACAAGCTCGGCTGTAATTAAAGAACAGTTTAATTTGATCGGCCCTATGAAAGATCCACCATTCTCATTACATAGAAGAGAAATAAAATAAGCCCTATTAGCTGAGGGAGATTAAAGCAGGGCTTCCCTCCCAACCAATATTCCTCTCTCTCCTCAGTGCGCACAGTATTCATTGGATGCCTTCTTCTATTTCAATTTCCAGAATGGAAGAGAGTCTGGGGAAATAATAAGGAGCACACAGAATTAGTTCATTTGTTCTCCATTAGATATTTATAGTGATTCATCAAATGTTCCAAACCAGAACGAGGCAGTATTTTTCTAGATATATATACACACATGTATCATCACTGCAACCAGCAGCATTTTATTTGTACCTAATTATTGAATACGATCAACCAGGGTCTAAAATTAAAACCCAAGCAGAGCCAAACGCAAGAAAAATTGCCTTTGATGAGTAAATTAAATGGAGTTCCTTTCCAATCTGCCTGTAACTTCATTAGGAACTGTAACATAAGGCTTAAATCGAATTGTAAGAGCGCTTTGACCCTCGCTGATGTAAGAGACGTGCAAAGACATACAAACACTACACGCTCAAGCAGCAGCATCTTCTGCTCTTGTCAGGGGCCTTTTAGGATTGTTCTGGGCCCTGTGAATTTAAGCAGTTTTTGCTGTCGCATATTTAGAATTTTTTCATTCAACAAGGATTCTTTCATTCAACAAGGATGTGTTACAGTACATAAAAAAGTAATAGTAAAAACAAGATTACAAAAGATTTCTATTCGGAATAAATGCTGTTCCTTTAAACTTTTTATTCATCAAAGAATCATGAAAATAGTATCACAGATATACAAAAAAAGACTGTAATGACTGATGAAAATTATTTTTTGTATAACAGGAATAAATGACATTTTAAAGTATATTATTTAGTATATTTGTATATTACCATATACCATTATATTGCCATTATTTAACATGTAATAATATTTAACAGTATTAATTTTTCCCTGTATTTTTGATCAAATAAATGCAGTCTTGATTAGCATAACAGACTTATTTAAGAATCATTAAAATCTTAAAGATCCCAAATTTGTGGTAGGCAGTGTATATGAAAATGTAAAAATATTTACTAATTTTTTTTACTTATTACATAATTATTTGTTACATATGAGTTTTATTATATTTTATTTATTATATATTAGTGTTAAAGAGGAGATACTGTAATATAGATGAAAATCAACCAAGCACCTGAAAATTGAGTTTTTCCTGTATATCTCAAGTAAAATGCTGTATGGAAACTCTGGTTCTAGACCAAATGAGAGCCATAATCATTTCCTTCAGTCAAGACGGATCTCATTACTAAACCACCACCAGTACTGCCATCTCCACACTGAAAGTGTCCAGACATACACACACACACACACACACACACACACAGCACATCAACACAAGGATGAACATCTGCACATTACCCTGAGCCTCACAGTTTACAGGCCCAATTAGACAGACACAAATGGAGCAAAAACTCACTCCGGCTGGGCAGATGCAGCTAATAGAGAAGGCAGTGAAGCTCTGCTGCTGTAATGAATGAGCACTAAATACAATCAGATTACGCCAGACAGACCGTCTCCCGTACGACAGCTGTATTTGTGATAAACGATAAAGTAAAATGTTATTTATGACACAAAATGTGGTGCAGAGGAAGGAATCATAGTGATTTTGGATGTGGAGATAAAAGACCAGCGAATGGATGTCTGACGTTCAATGCCTGAAACACTCATTTCCTTCCATTTGACTTGTGTGGGATTTTTCAGGATGGTAAATTGCTTTCTACAATCCCAGTGCAGCTCCCTGCTGAGTATGAGGGCACTATGATAGAGATTTTGTAATAGGGTCTCGATTCATTTTAATGCATCACTTCAAATGAATGATTCGATGATGAGTTTGCTTTATCACTCACAAATGTTCAAGGAAGTCTTCAACTCATTTTACATGCCTTGAAGGGTTTTAGCAAAAAAATAAAAAATTAAATAAAAGGCCTATATATATATATACTAACAAACTAGAATCAATACTAAATACTATATTATCCAGCATGATTTGCAAATGTAATAATGTGCATCAGTGAAAACAAGAAAATCTGAATATGTACAAAAAGTTTATATGACCAGTGTCATAAATTAACTTATTTAATAATTAAATATTTAAATAATTAAATATTTCTTAATATTTCATGTCATAATGTACATTCCAATGTAATACTAAAATAAATAATAGTTAGGGGTGCATCTAGCTTTTAATTAATAAAAAAATAAATCTTTATTAAGTTCATTTTGTGAGAGAGAAAAAAGGTGAAAACATGCCTTTATTATCTTTTAACAAGAGTTTATTGTATTTTATTTGCAGTAGCCATTTAGCAGAAATTTAGTTCATCTGACTGAGAGAAGGAAAAATTTTAAATTTGTATCCATTTTAAGGCAAATACATACATATTGAGATACATTTTGAATATCACTATAAAGCTGAAAAATATAAAGGAATATTTTTTTGCAATATATCGCCATGCCCTACAGTTTGTTGTTGCTAAACTCAGGGAAATCACACACTTCCCCCGAGGCACAGCATACAGGTGGAGCGCTTGGCTTTCATGCAGGTGGATAATGTGTTCTCTTCTGTTCAGGTGTATGATTGCCTCAAAGACAAAAGTACTGCTTTCCCTCTCTGAGATGACAGCACCATCTAACAGATGATTATGCTGTCCAAACTGCACAGAAACTCATGAATATTCACAAGACAAATGCAAATGACTCAGTCTGGCCTTAGAAGAATCTCAGAGAATGAATCATTTCACCAAGGGATGAATGTGTAGCAGTCCCTCAACTGATGCATTAAACCTCAACCAAAAACCTCCTCCCCGCTGATCTGAGTTTAGGAAGGTCTATTAGTTTGAATATGAGCAGTCATGAGAGGCCTGAGTCAGATCTTCCCATCAGCGTTTTTAACGCTGTGCTATTTTACCTTCTCTGCTCAATTGACCTCAGCGGTTGTTCAGTCATTGCTGTGAGAACCAGGGACTGCAATTAAACACAGCATTCCTCAGAAACGAGTTTGACTGCATAGATGCACACGGCAACCAAAACATCAGTTAGACTGTCACAAGGGCAATCAATCAACTGCTAGACTCATGTCACGCTAACCAATCAGCAACTGGACCATTTAAACGGCAACCAATCAACTGCTAGACTCTTGTCACAGATCATCAGCTAGACTGTCATCACAGCAACCAATAGCTGGATTCAGCCAATCAACTGCTAGACCAGTTCTCAACCTTATTTTGATTAAAAAACAATATATATATATATATATATATATATATATATCATGCTGAAACCTGTTTGCAAACATAAACTATTTTTGCTGTTCTGATTGGTAGGTCTAAATAGTTACAATATATTATGCAATAATATTTTATTGGTGACATTAAAATAATTTAATAATATATTTCTGAGTTTTAATAATAAAAGTATTTTATTCACTTTATATTTGGCAAGTAGGCCAGCTTAACATAAATAATTCAATTCTACACGATTTAAAAAGTTTGGGGTAAGAAATCAGTTTTTAAAAAAAAATAAAAATTGGTATTAAATTGATTAAAGTATTACATTAATATACAGTGTTAAAATAAATAAGTAAATCTTTTTTTTTTTTTTTTAACTATTTTAAAATAAATACTTGTTTTTATGAATAATCCTGTAAAAAAAAATGTTTAACTGCTTCCACAAAAATATTAAGTAGCACAACTGGTTTCAACACTCTCATACACACACATAATAAGTCTTTTACTCAATCTGACATAGCTGCGTCTGAAATTTACCTGGAGATTAAGTGCTGGTTTCGTCTGGCCAGAGGAGAACTGGCCCCCCAACTGAGCCTGGTTTCTCCCAAGGTTTTATTTTCTCTCCATTCTGTCACAGAACGGTGTTTTCGTTCCTTGCCACTGTTGCTTCTGGCTTGCTTAGTTGGGGACACTTAATTTCTAGCGATTATCGTCGATTTGATCACACCGATCCTATTTAAACTGAGCTGACCTAGACAATGACGCCTCTGCATTCAATAATTTGAAAAATTATTTGAAAATTGAGCGTTTAATCTTGTCATTATACATTACTGACAATCTATTCTACTATTTGATTCTGTTAAAAGCGCTATATAAATAAAGGTGATTGATTGATTGATTGAACATTGATAAATATTATTGTATAAACACCAAATCAGTATATTAGAATGATTTCTGAAGGATCATGTGACACTTAAGACTGGAGCAATGATGCTGAAAATTCAGTTTTGCATCACAGCAATAAATTACAATTACACCTTAATGTATTTTTAATCAAATAAACTGTAGTTTATATTACAAATATTGGTTATTCTTTATTTTACTTTACATTACTGAGTAATATTAATTAATGTACTTACTTTATGGTTAGGGTTAGTTATGTACTTACTATATGGTTAGGATTAGGGTTTGGTTTAGGGTTACTTGCATGTACCATTTATTGTTATTAAAATAGTAAATATGTATAGCATGTGTAACAAGGACACCTTAAAATAAAGTGTTACCCAAATATTTGACATATCATCCTTGACATATCAAACAAAAATAATAATGAAATATGGTTTGGCTTTAAATTCCAGGAGCAGAAATACGGATAGAGTCTGATTTTATTGAATCAGTTCATTTATCATTTTAATGAATCAGTTCGCTGATACAATGATTAGTTTGCATTACCACTCAAAAGTGTTCACTAAATCCCCGTAGGGTCTAAATTCGCTCACTAGTTGTCCTGCAACACAACACATGATTTAAATCACACAACCAAGGTCGAGAAGCTCATCATGACAACAAATCATTCATTACTAGACTCTCCACATGAAGGAGTCGCACGTACAGTCCCGTACAGGAAGCGGTGGCAAACAGCTTTAACGCCAGGCATTTCCTGACAGCATTTGTGGAGGAAAAATCCCTGTACAAAGAAAGAAAATCGCATCAGGAAGACAAAGCTATTTTTAGCCGATAAGCTTCTCGTCAAACTGAATTGTGTTCATTTTGGCATCAGGATTTTTTACCCATCCTGCTCAGTTTTTTTTCTGTTGTTGATATGGTTATGTCATATCTGTCCTGGTTACAGAGCACAAAGGGTTTCGCTTCAGAATCCACAGGAGGGTTTAGAATTGCGGGACACCTGAACAAACAGCCGACCCGCTGGGAAAAGCATTGTGATTCTGAAAAGTTGGGTTCTTGGCTCATCAACCTGGAAACAGAATATGCAGTTAGCCTGGTAATATGAAATTTTGATTTGAAAATGGTCTCTAAAATGGTACTCGCTCGTTGTTAAGATATACTGCAGTGCCGAGTCTCTTACTACTATATCTGATCTGATCACAGCCCAACTACACACTGCATGGGGTCTGCTTTAGTGTGCCACTACCAGAGGACTACAGCCTCCACAGACAGAAGGTTTAAAGATTAGGAAGCCTTGCAAAGTCTCAATTAAGGTGGTGTTCCACTAGCTAGCTCAAAATTGGCTGGAAATTTGGCTGGGTCACAGAAAATGTATAATACCCGGAGAAAGCA
>SCHK01089621.1:233-11924 GCA_004124795.1 Poropuntius huangchuchieni
GATCAATCTGTGCAGCGCCACACGCGCTTATTTTTTTCCTTTTATTGAAAGCCATGAAAATACTCGTAGAGTTTTTCTTTTGCTACTTGAGCAAATGGGAATGCAAAAAATATATTTGTGGTTCTCTCCCATTCACTACTGTTCAAGTTAACCCAACTATGACGACTTCCGCTGCGGAGAAACCCGGAAATGTGAAAAGGGTCCATATTAACTTCCTACTTACTGAACTGTTGTATAAGATCAGTATCACATTTGCACTCGTGTGATATTGCACTTACCCTTACGAAAATTAACCATGGTTTTATTGTAGTAAAAGTGTGGTAACCATGTTTTTTTGGCGAATTGATTTCTATTGATATAACCACAGAATTACTACAAATACCATGGTTAAGGGTTAGTGTAGCAAAACCAAGGTTAATTTGTGGTTACCATGGTTTAACACTAGTAACCATGGTTTTCTGGATTTATTTGTAGTAAAACCATTTTGTGGTGATGCCATAAATGCTATTGAGTGAGTTGTACTGAACCCAGAATATTTCTTTAATTAAACAATTTTAAACCTTGTCAAGGCTTTTTTCAAGGCTTCGTCAAGGCTGTCAAACCAACATGATCCTGAGAAACTTTTCTAGTTTCGCTTCATTGTCTCATTGTGTGAACATCGCTCAGTGTGTATAATGTCCACAGACGCTTTATGTTGTCAGAGAGGAGTGAGGGTGAGCTTGTGTGCATGTGTATGTGGAGAATAAGACTAGTGTAAGGGGAAGAGGCCGAGCATGGATCCACGATGGACCAGAACCAACATTAGGGATTAAAGTGGAAGAAGAGAGAGAAACAGAGAGAGAGAGAGAGAGAGAGAGAGAGGTGTGGATGATACGCTGAGTCTGAGAGTAGGAGGGGGCGATCGCGCCCTCCAGCTCTCTCCAGCCTGCAGACTGAAGGCTCTGCTTTGTGTTTGGTGGACACAGGCGTAAATGTCCCTTTGTACTCACCCAGCACTTCAGATACACACTCTTCTGCTGGTCACACGCACACCCTGTTGCCTTTCCTCCCACACGCATCCAACACATCAAAACATGAGGAGAGACCAGACAGCGTGAACTGGCAGATATGCTAATTCACGGGACCAGCGTTGGTTGAAATGCTGATAGAAAGCAAACAGAGAGATAAGCTGCGATTGGTGTTGTAGAAATAAATCAGTCAGTAGCAAGTTTATGAGTGAAAAACTACAGAAGCAGAAGAACTGACAGTTGAACTCCTGCAAGATGTAGATTAATGACTCTTGTAACCTGAATGAAAATTACATTTGAGTGATCAAAGTAAGAAATGCATTGACATGCGGTTGCACTGTTAACCGTGACATGGACTGTGCACTGTGTACGTGTATTTTTGAAAGCTCTTCATCCAATAGTACTGCACCCATGAGTCACAATCAATAATGACTCACTCACACACACACACACACAATGTGAGATGCTTTCTTTTCTTTTCTGTTTCTAAGAATGTTCAAATGCGAGGTTTTCCACAAACTTCCATTTGACAAAATATCAGTGGAAGTACATTAGGTGATATTATGCTACATTACTGATTCATCCAAATTTATGTGAAAATACAAAATTTTTTAGCAGTGGCTTTTTTGCCCTTGCATGTACCACACATATAATATTTTCTGACTCACCATCAGGAATGATTCACACCAAGTTCTACTGTGAACTAATAATACACTAAAGGACTAAAGCATAATAATAATAATAATAATTATTATTATTATACATAATTATATTTTAGCAAATTATAATATACAAGAACACACTACTAAAATTATCATGAATATATACTAAACACATTCAGACTAAATTCATCTTTATATTACTATTTCAGAGGTTTTATATGTAATATTAAAATACTTTTTTTTTTTTAGTATAATGTAGTCATTTCTGCATTTATTGTAAACGCTCTCTATTCTGTATGCATAAGCACATCTGGGTTTTGGTCTTACGTAATTCTGTCTCATAACCGTCTCATTACTGCTGTTCTGTGAGCAGCATTTGACTTATATGATGTTTCAGAGCAGTTAACAAGAGCTTTATTGATGAGCTCTGTGTTCGGGTCTGTTGCCCCTCATGTGATCTTATTCAGATCTTGGCTTTACTTTTTAAACACAACACATTGAGCACATTCTCTCGTTCTCTCTATCATTATATGTGCAGAAAGCAGCCGGACATTTCGAAACAAAATTACAGGTTTGTGAGAGTTTGTACCGTAGCACAGTCAGGCCAGGTCTCCTTTCTTTTTACGAGGAACATTTAGCATTTCAAGCAAAAGGTCAATAATGGCATGCAAGACTTCTCCTTGTCCAATCAAAATGTCCATTTTTACATTTGTGACACGTAAAGAAAGTATTTTACAAGGAGCACAAAAGAAATGTGTTCACTCAAACATAAATAACTATTTATACTACAGCGTATACATCAGTTTTGGTTGATGCTTTCATGATTTTCTGCAACCCCAAACAGGGCTGGCTGGCCTGAAGTTAGGTGACACAATCACATAAAAGCAGCACAAACGGTGCTTGGTGACTCTATTGCTATAGAGACCATCGTCATAGCAGGTCTCTGTGGAAGTGCCGTTGGTGATCTGGTTCTGCAAGTGCATTCTGAGGAACAGGTTTGACAGCATGATCCCTGTGCTGATATTGTGACACGCTACTCATTATGTCAAATTTATGAGAGATGGATCACGGAAAAGAAAACAAACAGGGCACACAGAAAACTAGACATCAGAAATGCCCTCTGCAAGCTCAGGTTTGTTTTCATGTCTTTGAAGGCCGGGTTTTTGTAAAAAAGATTGTTGCTAATAGCTGAAATCGCTAACGGCATCTTTAAATTGAACAATGTATCAACAGCATATACCTCATTAAACCCAGAATCCTACAAACAGTAGCTCTGGCTGTAAACTCTAAAAGTAACTGATTATTCTATATCAATATTTTCGTGGTAAGCAACTCATTAAACTATATTTTAGGCTATACTCTAGAAAAGGCAATTTCTAAACTTGGAGAAAAGGTGTATTTAGAAAAGAATTTCAATTAGAAGAAACAATGTCTCTTGTACTTGAATGTTCAGTTTTTATTAAAGTTCTTCATGAACTAAGAAATCAAAATTCCCTTGATCTTTTGTGGTCATTGTAAAAACATACTGTACGTTTCAGAACTCAGGTCTTTCTCATTAGTCTAAAAACAGCATATATTAAAGCCAATCTGCCAAAACAACAGCTTGTGGAATGTGCCACATGATGCAATAGTGTGGATAAGCACCGCCTCCGCAGAGGAAGATCAACACCTGCTTCTACAGCGCTGCCTGTTTAGCTCCGCCCACCGATCCGTGCGCATAGTGCAAATAATGAGAGGCAAATGAGGTCTCTCTTAAGAAGGGTCCGAAAACAACAAGACACTGTTCAGTGAAAAAAAAAAACAGTGTTTGCATTGCCTTCCTTCTGATCCCAATGTTAGGAAAGAGTGGATAAACTTGATTTTTAATGAAGTTCCAGACCACGTCAGTAAGAACTTGTTCACTTCATTTCACCGCAGATTCTTTTACAAACAAGGCACAACTTGACGCAGACTTTCAGAAAGATTGAAACTAAAAGACGATGCTGTGCTGAATATATTGGATCCAATAGAACACACAAGTGTGAGTAACTATTTTTATTAAGTGGTCATTAGGTGGATATGTATTGAGTTATTTATGCGTTTTAGACCTAAATCACAGCAGCGTCCATCTATCAAGAACGTATGTTGTCAAACATACACAACGTTAGCCAATCATAGCTTATTACTCCTAAATTATGTTATTTTTATGTAAAAATGTTGATAACATTATAAGTGGACCTAAGTGGTTTTCAATTGTATTTGTTAATTAAATGAATTATTCACTTATTTGGTCAAATAACTTTTGACATTGTTCTGTAAATTTAGCAAGTAACCTTACCTTATTTTAACATCTTCATTAGCTCTTGCTTTTCATGCAACTGTACATTAAGCGTGAGCACAGATGTTCATTATCTCTACATTACAAACTAGGTGAAAGAAAGATAAAAATAAAGCTACTGGCAATAAAGCAGACAAAAAAGCACAAAATGACCACACATGAATCAACGCAATCAAGAAACATGACATCTATATGACATACAAAAAAATACTGACTATATTCATTGATCTATATGTCTGTGTGCACGCATGCAGAGTCAGAGGTGTCTAACATATATATATCGTTTTGTTCGCTACAACAATAAATAGGCATATTTGCCAAGGCAGAAATTACTCTTTCTCATATTTAGGGTTTGAATAAAACCCTATGTGTGTAACTCGCCCTAAACCGTTTGTACGCGACCAGACATTCAATTTTGGTCTGAAACAATCCTAGAGACTTGGACTTGTCTGGACCACATGCGACCACCCTGATACACTTGCAACCGAATGCCCTCGCAGCCACTCGTAACGTTTTAGTCATGGTGGCGGCTTTTGCACCGGCAAGCTCTATTCACAATACCTTCACAAAATTGAGGCATGAAACATACATTTCATTAACAAAGAAAGTCCATGTGCAGGAACTTGAGCGCTTCACAAACTGCTGAGCGCTGAACCACATGTTGCATAAAAGCAAGGAGTAAATGAACGTCTGAGGGTCTGTGTGTGTAGACGGAGGGGAACCAGGGACGCACAACTTGCCGTGTTCGTATCGATCGTGCTGCAGCCAGAACTCATCTACAAGCACAAGCCCTGAGGCTCTACAAGAGACGGACGGACGGACAGAGAGACTGGGAGACAGAGACGGAGTGCTGGAGGGAGGGGGCTGCTGTTTGTGGTGGGGGATTGTGGGAACAAAAGGCTCCTAGAGTTTTACTCCTGCTCCTTCTGAAAGAGCGTGTAAAGAGAGAGAAAGAGATTGAGGACGAGAGAGAGAGAGAGAGACTGCTGGCTCTCCTGGCTCTGCTCCAGAGGATGATGTCATGGAGTATGACTTCACCATGCAGTGTCATCACTGCCCCCCCTCCTCCTCCCACTCCCTCCTTCCCTGCATCCCTTTCTCTCATTCTCTTTCTCTCTCTCTCTCTCTCTCTCCACACACCCTAACAGAGAAGGTACTGCTTCACTCATCCGTGCCAGAATGATACATAAAGAGAAAGAGCGAGGAAGAGAGAGTGGGATGGAAGAAATGGACAAAGACGACAACAATGGAAGCAAAACTAGCGCTCCCCTGTGCAAAAGTCGCTGTCACGGTGTTAAGAGTGTCGTAGATGTTTCCAGGGCGTTGCTATGTGGTCACAAATGTGTTTTTGAGTGTATTCTATTATGTTGGTATGCATTTGCTAAAATGTTGGACCGCAAAGGTTCCCAGATATGAATGCTGTCTGTCTCTCAGTCCGTCCGTCCTTTATTCTGTGGAAGACAAAAGAAGGTATTTTGAAGGGTGTTGCACCTGTTTTCGTCTACATAATGCAATTCAAAGGAGTCCAAAACAACAACAGCCTCTATTGATTGATATTGTATGAAAATAAAGAAGAACATTTTTTTTTCAAAACATCTTTAGAACAAAATATTCTTCAAAATATCTCAATTGTTTTTGTCTACATAATGAAAGTCAGTGGGGTCCAAAACAACACTGGACTCCATCGACCTTTATTGTATGGACATTAAACAAACAAAAATTGTTTTAAAAATATCTTTGGAGCAAAATAGAGGTGAGTAAATGAACAACATAAGAGTAAGTAACACACAAAATAAAACATTCTTCAAATCATCTGTTTTATCTAGTGAAAGTAAATGAGGGCCAAAACAACAATAAAAAATAAATAAATCTGTTTTTGTTTTTTTTACATCTTCGGTTTTTAACCATCAACACTTTTTAAACATCTTTGGGAAAACAACAGATTTAGTAAAACACAAAATAAGATATTTTAAAGTCTGTTTTTATTTATATAATGGAAGTCAGTAGGAAAACGGCATTCTCTCAACAGACTCTACTTTCATTTTATGAAGATTAAAAAACAAATATTTTTAAAATATCTTTGTAACAACATAAGGGTGAGTAACACACAATTAAAACATTCTTCAAACTATCTCAACTGTTTTCTTTATATAATAAAAGTCAATGGGATCCAAAACGATTTAAAAAAATTTAAAAAAAAAAAGTTTTTGTTTAATATATCTTTGGAAAAACATGAGATTAAGTAAAACACTGGACTCTATTGACTTTCATTTTATGGCCAAGAAAGAGTAAACTTTTTCTTTTAATAATATCTTTGGATAGATTTTTTTTTTTTTTTTGTGAACTGTCCCTTTAAGGATTTTAAATGAGCCCTATCACTAGGTTTCAAACACAATAAGATATCAAACACCATTAATGGTAAGATATAAGGCCAGTATTCTAGGTAAAAAAAAAAAAAAAAAAAAAAAAAAAAAAATATATATATATATATAAATATAAATAAAAGAGGACAGGAAAGTGGGAAGACACTGAGAGACACTGGACATTAGGAGAAAGAGAGCGAGAAGGATACATAGATATTGAGATAGCGATGGGGAGGGGGTGGTTTAGTTTAATTACATTTCTCAGTGCCACTCTTCTGCCATACGGACCAACAGTCAACACACACACACACACACACACACACGCACGCACGCACCCACACAGCAAGACACTGGGAGGGGCGGTACAATCTCTCGCTAACCATTTCCTCAGTTCTGCACAAAGAGATAGCAACAAACACACTCATGAAACAAGACATCATGTAAAAACTGTAGACATTGAAGTATGTCAGTCATGACAATGAAAAACCTTGGAACATGCAATGATACAGACCAATTTCATTTCAAATTTAATGAAGATGATTATCATTCTCATTACTGTAATTGTTGTCATTGCCATCACCATGAGATTTGATAAAATATCCTAGAGGCATTTATTTGTTTTGTTTGTTTATTAAACAGTTTATGAAAATTGAAAACAAATACAATACACACACACGCACACAAAAAACTCAAACCCTTGTCATTCCAAACCTGTATGATGCTATTAATTTTAAGAAAATATTTTAAATATTGTTGGTAACCAAACCATTTCTCAAAATATATTTTTTATATTCCCCAAAGGAAAGAGAGTCATACAATTTTGGAATGATTTTGTAGTGAAGGCGAATTGAACATTTTCTCTAGTTTTCTGGAATGAAACCAAATGGATCAAAAAACAACAACAACAACAACAACAACAACAAAACAATAAAAGCAGTACATATATTACAGGTTTAAGTAAGAAAAAGTAAGAATTTATGCTAAAAATCTTTGCCTCTTCTGCAGTTGGCACATTCTATACATATTTAAAGTTTGTTCCATTTCTCACACAAATTTATCATATGGATTTAAAAGATTTGAAAAATAATGCTAGAATCACATTATGTATTTATTAATTTTTTTGCGCTTCTGTCTCTATTCACTTTCATTGTACACTGAAAAAAATAATTTTTTTTTTAGTAATTATATTATTTATTTTTAGGTAAGAGGTTGCAATCATTTTATTATAGCTACATTTAAATAAATTTAGTTGACTAACTTTCAACAGGTTTTTTTTAATGTAGCTAAAATAAATTGTTTACAACTGCTTACCTTAAAAATAAATTTAGTATCATTTTTTTTTGTGTATTATAGTGTATAAAGAGCACCGCCAACATTCTGCTTAATGTTTTTCTTTTTTCGTGTGTGTGTTCCAAGGAAGCAAAACAGTCAACTATAGGAGTAAATTATAACAGAATTGTCATTTTTAACTTGCCTTAAGTCACCAAATGAATCAGTACACTGCGTATCAAGCAAAAAAAAAAAAAAAACCTAGAGTCTTTTTTGTCCTCCTCAGTGTGACTCTGAGACACTGTGGACAACAGCTGATCCATGACGGAGACCGAAGGGTTTGCCTGAAATCGTTTTGAGATCAGTCTTGTGGCTTCTCTTCAAGTGTATAAGGTGAAGATTCAAATAAACACAGCTGATCCAAGATCAGCACAAAAGGCATGCTTGACCTGGTCCATTGGGATGGCACTAACTCTCTCCAGATTGGGCCAAGCAGGGGAGCAGGAGGTTTTGGACTGACGGGGGGAAAAAGGGAAAAAGAGAGGGAGACAGAGAGAGAGAGAGAGATACAGTGAGCGGAAGAAAGCGAGATGCATTGCTGCCAGGACTCCTGATTCTACAGCATCTGTCACCCTGAGTCAAAAGAACCAATATGAAATCTGTTATCAAAAATGAATGTAAATGAAAGCAAAGCTGCTCTGAAAATGTACATGCTACTTTGAGCAAATTCTGGCATATAATGAAATCTTTGATTTAAGACTTTGCACATTGCATGCATGTTTCTGTGCAGTCACATATTGCAACATAATTACTAATATATATATATATACACACACACACACACGTATATAATAATTATTCATTTTTATTTATTTTATTATTTTGTTTCATCTTGTTTTGTTCATCTTACAACCATAAATCCAAGCCCAAGACTGTGTTGTTTCAACGGATGGAAACCAACTTGTAACTTGGGCTTCCACTTCCACACCAAATATTCACATCTAAATACCAGGTTGGTATTTTAAAAAAAAGCCATGCAAGTTTCCACTATCCACTAATTCTTGAAAAGCATGTAGTTTGAAAACCAGGACGACCATGCTACACTTTACTAAACAGTATCTGACCTTCTCTCTCAGTCTCCACAACTCCTGCACATGGTTCAAATGAACGACTCCACACGCCTGTTAGTGATTAGATTGGGCCAATGTGTAAAACCTCACTATCTAAAAGGCTCTAATCGCACGGACCATTAACGGCATGCTAATTACACAGAATTCCTGCAGGGAGGAGGAGAGGGGGAGAGAGGGAAGTGGAGGGGAGGGAAGGAAAACGGAGTGAGGAGGAGAACGTAATCCAGACCGCTTTGAAGTTCAGTAACTAAAGCAACTTGTAAACTAAAGCATTTATCATTAATATGTGGTGCTCCAAAAACATTTAAGCTCTTCAAGGTATAAATGACTCTGACCACAGAGTTACGGTCAAGGCTTTGAAGAGTTCAGGGAACTTCTGCTGGAATGCTTTGGTCTCGCCTGTGGCTGGAAATGCCCAAATGAGACGTCTGTGGAAATATAATAAAGGATGGACTATAGATTTTTTTAAATTATAATTTCTTTGGAAAATCCCCCTTTTTATTCTCAGTTTTGTCATTGCAGCTTACGTATAGTTAATTCAGACAAACACAAAAACAAACACATGTTTAGCTAGCTAACTAAACAAACATACAGTATACTGTATTGTTTATTCAGAATGAATATTTTTTTTTTTTTTTTTTTAAATGGAATTAATACTACTATTCAGCAATGATGCCTTAAATTTATCAAAAGTGATAGTGAAGACATTTATCTTTTTAAAAAATATATATATAAATAATTCAATTCTAAACAAATGCTATTTTGCACTTTCTATTTGTCCAATGTTTTTTAAATAGAAAACAAATATTAAGTGACAGCGAAGACATTTATAATGTAAAAAAAAAAAAAAAACATTTAAATTTCAAAAAAATTGCAGGATCATGTGCCACTAAAGACTGAAAATTCATCTTTACCATTACAGGAATAAATTACATTTTAAAATATATTTAAGTAGAAAATTATTTTAAATTGTAAAATATTTCACAATACTACTGTTTTTACTTTATTTTTGTTCAAATAAAGCAGCCATTAGAGAATCATACGGAAAAAAAATCCTACCAAAGCCAAACTTTTAAGCAGTAGTGTACATCATATTTAAACGAAACAAATTATGATTATAAAATAGTTATACATTCATATTTAATTAGAAATTAAACACAAAGTGTAGTTTTTCAGTCAAAGAATGACTGTATACTTTACGTCACAAAAAGCTCTCTAAATTAGATTATGAACTACAGTGCTAATCCATACAAATGCTCAAATATAAAAATGTTTGCACTTCTTAACAAGGAACGATAAGAAAGAAAGTCAGAAAGATGGAAGCAGGGATAGCGCTCACACAGGCCTCTTATGCCCTAAAAAGATACAGCATTTTCTCCCCGTGTCTGAACAAAGGCAGTCATTCTTCGCTATGCTAAAATCTTGGTGACAGTGTTCCCCAACAGAGCTCATCTCGTTTGCAAGTGGCTATAGTTGGAGGCCTGAGATTGACCTCTGACCTCTCCATTCATTGTGAGGCCAGCGAACCTTGTGTCAATCAAACACAAAGCGTTTTCTTGTCACTCTGTCCCACAATAGTTCTTAAAGGGAGGCCCGTGTCTGTCAGATGAACTGGATTGATTCATTTGTCTGCTGAACAGAGCTTGACTTCAACAGCTTTTACCCTCATTGATGCAGTTAATGCATATCGTGTACGTCTGACGAAAGCTTGACGCTGGCCAGCTTGATCCCGAGCTTGACATGGGCCAGGGGAGCTGCTGAAAAGCCCAGCACGAATGACATCACTCTGAAGAGCGTGCATGTGTGAAAGGAAAGACTTAAACTGATTCCTACCAGATCCCAGAGGGCTGTGAAAAACAGACTAAATATGATTCAGCTTCACTCACGGCCTTTAGCTAATTAACTTAAAGAGACAGTCCTCTCAAACATGAAAATCCTGTTTCTCACCCTTATGTTATTCCAAACCTGTATGAGTTTCTTTCATCTGTTGAGCATGAAAGAAGTTATTCACATAAGAACGTGAGTAACCAAACAGCTGATTTTGACTTTCTATATTATTTTTCTTCCATACTGTGGAAGTCAGTGGTTTGGAATGTCATGTGGGTGAGTAAATGATGACAGCATTTTTATTTTTGGGTGAACTATCCCTTTAATATCTGCTAACACTTTATTTAGATGATCCCCAACAGACATTCTGCTCACTAGATGTAACTTTGCTAGTACATGTCAACTTAATCTTCTAACCTAACAGTCTACTAATACTCCAATGATAATCAGTTGATGTGTAGTGTAGATATCCAAAGTAAACAGGATATCTAAAAACGACCATCAAAATAAAGTATAACCTGAAAAACATCACGGTTTGAGAATTCTGATTTTAGTGAATCTGTTCACTCAAATGTCTGTTTAAATTAACCAGTTCAACACAATTCACTGATTCATTTGATTCCCTACATTTTTGTATACAAATATACATTTTTAATATTTATTAAAACTATGCACAACAAGTAAAGACCATGATAATTAAATCACATACAAACACACCTGCTTGACAACTGAAGACGCTTCCTTTGCATTCAATACACATCTGTCCAAAACTATTTCATGAAGTGGTATAGACATCACTGACCATAACATAACTATTTTAGACTACACTGTAAGAAAAAAAAATCAGTAGAAAAAAAAATGTACTGGCAATTTTTATCTATTAAGTTTATGGCCATTTCCTTTAACCCTGAAAATCAAAACAATATGTAATTCTAAACATGGGTAAAACTAATCAATATTGAAAAAAATCTTCACTAACAGTCCACTGTGCCCTATTTTACAAGCTGCGCCCCAAATGATGCACTATACACTATGCACACTATGTACTATGCACTCAACCATGTAGTGTACAAATTATTTAAAGGGGTCATATAATGCCATTTTTGTACAAGTTAA
>SCHK01089625.1:147-18738 GCA_004124795.1 Poropuntius huangchuchieni
CTTGCTTTTAAATTCATCATTGCACTACCTTTGTGGAAAGCAATTAATTGTTTCCTTATTTTTCAATCAAAATCTAATCGTACCTCATCAAGACAAACACTCAAATCACAACCTGTAAAGCTGGACATCAATGTAAATGCTCTTTTAGTTCTTATAAAGAAGCATCTTTTTCATTAGCTTTCTTTAAGCTGACATCTGTGAGCTTCCAAACGATTGTCCAGACAGCAGCCACATTCAGACAACAAATCATTCATGAGATGTTTCATTACAGCATCAGAAAAAGACGGCAGTGTGTTTACCCTAAACTTATATACTCACTGTCATCCTCTCACTGGCTAGAGAGGCTAAATGTGAGTGGTGTTGATTTGAATACTGATCTTGAAGGGAGTCTGAGCTCAAAGGGATTTTCAGTGAACACAATGTGGGATTCAGCCCGTAACGGATGCCGTTCACATCTACTCCAGCCAAGACCTATACTGAAACTG
This sequence comes from Poropuntius huangchuchieni, assembly GCA_004124795.1. Lineage (NCBI taxonomy): Eukaryota > Metazoa > Chordata > Actinopteri > Cypriniformes > Cyprinidae > Poropuntius > Poropuntius huangchuchieni. Next base: position 633 of record SCHK01089625.1, read on the forward strand.
AGGGATATTGTCAACAATGATAATTCCATTCATCAATAAATTATGTATGACCATGTATGTTGAGCATATAATAAAATCATGGTTCCTAGAACTGAATGATAATAAATCTAAAATGCCGATGCTTTCACTCTGATACTGCATTTCACTCTAGTGAATTGATACATTTTGATCTCACCAATTCATATGAATCTATTTTTGTTGTTAATTACATAAATAATAATTATAGTTATTAAATATAACTAATACTATGCAGCAATTACTTCCTGTCCTCAAATCAAATTGGCTGTGTGACATTCCAAGAGTGCTGATACACAATCCTGCATGCACAGGGACTTTTCACTGTTTTTATCAGTCTGCCTTTGCATATTACAGACAGAATGTCATTCTGAGAGTCTTTGAATCATTTACTCAATTACTTCAAATAAAAACGGATTCATTCAGCTGTGTTGTTTTGTTTGGAATAGTTTTGCTGACTGAGCAAAAGTTGACAAATAACTGGCAATACTGTGTCTAAAATGTAAACTGCCATGGTACTACAGATCTAGCTTAATCACTTTTAGGGACAATATAATACACTTTGGGGACTGAGTAGTCCCCAAAACCCTAACCCTAACCCTCCCCGATACTTTTTATTCACAGTTTTTAGATAAGATAACTAGGTAAAAGGGTACCTTGACAGTTAATCATGAATTAATGTTCTGCCCATTGAGTTATGTACTTTTACTGAGTTTTTTTGCTTGGGACTCTTATTTTGACAATTACCTGACTAATCAAGAGAGTAGCCATCTTACAAGCATTACTCTCCATGTGACTGCTGCTAATGTTCACGCCTTCGAAAGCATTGTCATTAAGTAATTTTTGGCAAAATGTGTAAATTGAGACCATCTTCTTTATTTCCTATGCTGTATTTGTAACAATTAAGTGTTGTTAAATACACTAATTCTTCTAACTGCTTAAACGGTTAATTATGCCTTTTCAGCCTTTATATGTGAATATGTTTTGCATTCTGTCTACTAATAGCACTTTATTCCTGTATTATTTTTGATAGTTTCACTTTCATTCATTGCACATTGGAGTAAAAATCAGGAGTTTTGGAAACTATACCCCATGGCTCCAGTCTTTATAATGGAGTTTGGCTTGCTGCTGAATTTTGTTCACATATATGGAAACACATGAAGAGAGCAGTACAATTAATCATGAATAGTTGACAACTACAGTATCAAAGTTACTTTGCTAATACTTTACCAAAGCTTTGTGTTACATGCTTACATTAATGCCACTATTTGTTTTTATAACACCTTTAGCTTCTCAGTGTCAGGGGAGCTGAGATAGATTAAGGCGATTGTGTACACCCATGCAGAGCAGAGGATTGTTGCTTTCCTGGGCCACATGTTCGCACACATCCCCTGCATGCTTTTTTTCTAATGAGCCCTTCAACCTGGAAGTCCCCCATCCATCTGCCACCTTCACGTAATTGGGAACACCAAGCTGTCCCAAGGCACCCAGCATCCATCTCTCTGTGTGCGGCATGAGAAAAAGAGTGGGAAGTGAAATTACCACGCGGATCGCAAACAAGTACCTTGTTGCTGCTGACCTTTACATGATTTTAATGTACACGTGCTCTGTGCTCATCTGCATGCAACCACTGCGGAGCTATAAGGCAATTAAGTTCAGGCTGAAGTGACAACATATAGGTATTGTCGTGCGTGCGAGTATGAATCAGCTACACCATGAGATCATAAAATGGCACATGGATTGCAGAGAAATGAGAATGCTCTGAAGTAAAAGCTGTTTGTGAAACTTCAAATAAATAAGACATAGCGCACTGGGAGGTTTCATCATGCAGGAAAATTCATGTGTCCTTAAACTGATCTACATGTGTAAAATACCAGCCATAATCTTTATGGATTACAACTCAGTATTCCTTGGCTATGTTCATACTGCAGATCTTCAAAAAAGGTAGTGACAACCACATTTACATTAAATGTGGTGTCTACTGAGGCAGGGTTAAGGGATCTAGAATATGGTCTTGCAGAATAAGGCATGTGCTTTATAGGTACTAATAAACAGCCAGTATGTTAGTAATATACATGCTAACAAGTAAATAGTTATTAGTGAATAAAATGCTCTAATATAAAGTGTTACTGAAGAAAGGGAACAATATCTTTTTTAAATACATCACAGTCCAACAATATTATTTCAAATGCAGTAATCTATTTGGCACAAATACAATTTACATTAAATTCAACATGATTTCAGATGCTACTGTAGCATTTAACTAAATATTCCGCTGTAAAAAGAGAATACCTATGCCATGCAAGAACTCAAATCTGTTCTTTTACACAAACCGTAAATCTGTTGTTGCTACAGTATTTAGAAAACAGCTGAGCCACTAAATGACACTGGAAAATCCCAATCTGTTATAGAGTGTGCGAGTGTGTTGTCTTTCCATTTTCACATTACTTTTTTCACCTCTTCACCTCATCACTATATACTGTACTTAACACAAATGGCTTCTCTTTCGCTTTTTTTCTTTTTCTTTTTCTCTCCTCCCCCACACTTAAACAACAAACAATCAAGCCGTGTTCTGTCGGATACATTAACTACAATAATTGGAAGCCATAGTCTTTCTTTCTGTTCAGTGGAAATGAGAATTCCCCACTGCTACTCTCTTTTAAATGCAAGACTTACACAATCAGATAATGACTACATCCTCAACAGGCATGTATTTGAAGCAGTGGTGATGGAGTAGTCATCTAGCGTATCTAATGGTTGTGAGGCTTGCAGGTTTAGCCATGACTCACACATCGTTAAAACAGCACATAGCTGAAATCACTGGAATTAGTCATTCGGTTTGGAGGCGGATGATGAGAGGTGACGTAAACAGCTAAGCGAATTGAACGCTTAGAGCTGGAATCTGGCATAATGCAAGACCAGATAAAGACCATCATCTGTTTCATAACTGTCAGCAGGTGTCCGACTGCAATGATTAAGGGAGCCTACACACCAAGAATTGTGTCGTATCAGAGAATACAGCAAAATCATTGATTTCAAAGAGAATGGTGCACTACAAAGACAACACACTCGGGTTGGCATTCTGACGTTTGCAACTTTTGCTAAAACTCAGACACAGACATCCATTTATGGATGAGAAGCAGGTTTAGTTGTGCTTTTTTAAAAAAAAAAAAATCCAATTCACTGTATTATCTGTTTCCACACTTTCAAGATGTTTTTCGTGCTCTGTAGACAAGGGGTCTATAATACAATTCCAGGACAAAAACCACAGTAAAGGAGAGCTAACAGAGGGAATGTGCCCTTTACCTTCAGACAAATTTGTCCCTGAGACACCCAGGTTGAGAAAAATGCTTACAGTCTAACTACATCTCGAAAAACAGAATATGCTGCACAACTGCTTGCAGCTATTAGTATTGATGCTCCTATTATTGCTCATTCAAGGGCGCTGATTGCACCCTCTGTGGAAAAAAACCTACCACCACTAAACAACATTTGGTTGTGTGTATCTGTTAACATGCTCAGTATGGTCTTCGGTCATGCCAGAATTTCTACAATACCTCTTGCGTCTGTTGTTCCCTAAGTGTGTGGAAGCATCATTGAGCAGACAGCGGCCCGGGGCACAGTGAACAGCCCTTGCTGGAGATGAATGGACATGCACACTCTCACCAGAGTTGCCCTCTTCTACCAGAAACCGAGTGTCAGGCAAGACCTCTCCCAGGTGTCCCATCATTAATTAAGTGTGAGATTGCTCTACTGTCCCTGCATGGATCAGCTCAATCCATCTATGGATAAAATATGATCGCACACCTCCTACTTCTCACAGAGGACTGTGCCAAATGGCACCTCACAAGTGTAGCCACTAGACCCCAAACCACTCAGAACAGCCCAACATCGGTCACAGCCTGGGACCTTCAGGGGGTGGAAAACCTGTCAGCTCCTACAGGTACTTCTCTTGCTGTCTATGCTGACATGCAGCAAGGGAGCACTAAAAGTGAGACCTATGGAAAATTAATTTGTGGGCACAGCATGAATCAAACTGCCTGAGGGTCTAGAAATTGATCTGGGAGAACTTGTCTTTGAAAAAATACAACAAACCCGAAATGGAGATCTTGTTGGAGTGGGAACATTCCTGTAGAAGTATTTTGAGTATTTATTAAAGATGTTGTGGTCAAAACCTGTATCTCTAATTTTATTATTAATGTGAGAGTGTCTAAAGCAGAAAAATATAGTGCTCATAAAATTAGTGATTTGTTTCATTGAATCTCTTTTAGAATGCATTACAGATTAATTAGCTTTCATGAGCGTGCTATAGCACTTTCATTGACCATAATATTGCAAAGAATACATTGTCCTAACCCTAACCAAACCCCAACTAACTCAAGGGGCAATGATTGGTCAATCAGAATGGTACAGTCCCCAGCCTTCAACCTAAGCCAAGTCCTAAACCCCCAAACCTAATCCTACATCACTTAATTCTGATATTATTCCAGGAGTATACCTTACTCAGCAAAAGCACAGAAAACCATGCACTAACATTCATCCATTTGGTCACTCTATCCCAGCATCTTTAACCATAACAGGTGGGCTGTCCATCACAGGGCTAAAATACACATACATTCACACTCTCACTCACACCTACTGCAGTCTCTAGTTCACGTATCCTGTAGGTTTTTGGATTGTGGGGGAAATTTAAGCATTCAGATGAGCCACTCCAACATGGAAAGAACATACACAATCCACACAGAATGATCTCCTGAGTTAGCCATGACTCAACTGGGGAACTTTTGCTGTGAGGTAACAGTGATAATATCATAACACAATACACAAATAACATTCACTCTGGGCTGTAACCTACTAGTTAACATGTTAACACATGGGTGATGTGAGTTTATGTCCAGCTCCTGTCTTACTGGAAATAGAGATGGCCAAAAGGCCAAGAGGGACAAAAAGCCTTCATGTCCTGAAATTGTCTGCATGTGGGGGCTCTTATCAATAGTTGGGCTGTCATTGCACTGATGAAGTCACGATGCAGTCAGCACTGACAGAGGTTATTATTATTATTATTATATGCTGGTTGATCTGTTTAAAGGTGAGGAGAGAATAAGTCTTATTGGTCTGTCGTGAGCAGTGCCCTAGGGAGAGTTATGGCTTTAATACAAAGACTGCTGCTTCAATTTTCCCCTCGCATCAATGAAATGGTCAGCATGATCAGAAATTCATTGGCCTCATGTCAGACTGTGTTAAAGAAAGCATTCTGGTAGTTGACAGACTCCACAAGGCATCTAAACAGCACACAGAGTACAGCACAGATAGAAATGCACCCTTATATCGCTCCAACACTTTATTATTTTCCAAACATTTTAACAAACTAAAATAAGATATTATTCACTGATAATCTTCCCCTTACTTGGAGCACACAAATGCTGACTTTTTGGCACACTAGTCCCATAAGGTATGAAACTTTTAATGGCAAACTCCATTGTTCTTGCCATGTCATAAAGGTTTGGAACAACATGAAATGATATTTTTCCCACTTTTCCCCTATCTTTCTTCTTCTTCTTCTACTTTATTTATTTATTTTACAGAACATAAACAAAACTTTTGAATGCTGGACACAGACTCACCATTTCTTATTGGAAAATTTAGATAGCTTTAATACTAAGAAGGATGGTCAAGGTTTAGACATGAGGTCTCTTAACTTCTCAAGTCTTACATGAAAACATAAATGCACAATAAACACATCTTTACACTGTTGAGTATTTGGCCACCCTCACAATTTTGTCTACATCCTTGGTTTAAGGAGACTAAATGGAGAAAATCAATGGATCTTACCTGAATGGTGGGTGGTGAGCGTTGTTTGCGGGTAGTGGTGGTTGACAGGGTGGTGGTGGTCTCGATAAAGGTGGTGGACATCTCTGGGGGCATGGAGGTGGTGGTACGTGAGGGACTTCTGCTGGTGGGCACATCCCCCACCAGTCTCACACTGCCATTTATCTTGATGTTAGCATGACCTTCAGCTGCCATGTTGAGAACCTTCAGGCCATTGTAATAAAGACCAGAGAGCTGGCCTTGATATGGTCGCTTGCGGTCATTGCCGCCTATTGAGATGGTGGCTTGGGTGTTAAAAATGGTCAGCTGACGACCTAAGGGGAAGACCAGTGAAGGAAGACACAATCAGAATGGTTTATATCACTTATTTGATTTTTATTTATTTATTTATTATTATTTTTTAATTTAACTAATTAATTAATGTTATCATTAATGGGCTATCTTTTAACGTCCAAGCACAGTATTAAAAATTAAGATTAACTTTTTTTTTTCTTTGCCATGTTCACTGTGAGGTGCTTCTCATGCAAATATTTAGGGGCAAATTCCAAATGATCTTTCATAGGGTTAGGAATAGAAATGCAGGCTAATTAAGACTATTACACATTTACAATTCTACATTACAGTGGGCAAGGAAGAAAGCTCATCTCATACATTTCAAAGGAATATCATGTTGATTCATGCATGTAGAACCACTAATGGGATTTCAATGTGGTTTTAGACAGTGTTAAAGGGACTTTATAATCATCTTATGTAGTTTAGGCAATGACCTTTAAACGCATTTAATAATCCAAAGGACTTTAATGGTAAATTTGATAAATGGTCACCCCGCCCTTTCATCCTGTTTTTGAATGAAACTGAAGAGGTGTCGGTCGATTTCATCACTGGCTTCAAACACAAAAGTGCGTTAGTCAGCAAAGTGGCATTTCACTTCAGCACCAATTGTTGTCTTTGGAAACATGCTGCATTAAGGGTTGGGTTTTGGGATTATTCGACCACTAACAGTACCACTATGGAAGATTATTCCAAAGAAATTTAAAAACAAACATCCTGACTTTTGTTGAGTGTTGGTTTACATTTTAAGTTGGAGTCCAAAAGCTACGGTACTTATGCAGTGTTATTCTTAGTTACCAGTCCCTTTAACTGGTCAATGATCTGATGGAAATAACAAAAGAGGATCACAATCCACATAAAAAAATAATACTCAACGAAAATATTACGTAATGGGAAGGGAAGTAAATTATGAAAATTTTTAGGTTAATTAGTGGCAAAAGGCTAAGAAAAGGAATAATCAGACCTGGTTGGACAAAAATATAACGAAACGACATGACAAGGAGCATATGAACGCAAATTAAAATCAACGAAAAAAACACTGAGGTCTTGTGAGGGTTACCTTTCTCATGTAGCCAATCTTCGACCGGCCGGGTATATTTGAACGGGATTTTCTTATTAGCCATTTGATAACGCTCATTGTCGCTGTTGCCTTTAAAGTTTGAAAGACATCTTAGCACATTGCACATTTATACACTGTTTAAGAAGGTTTAGCCGTGTTTAAAATGATTTAGGTCTTGTTATCATAGGCAGTTTAGGTTTCATTGTAAGGTTAACTTCAGTTGTATTATAAGGCATTTTTATAGTAGCCAACTAAATAAACAGTTTAACACATAATTATTGCAACAAGAATCACACACCACATTCAGACTTTAAGACAAAATACAGGCAACTGTTAAAGCGAGACATACTAACAATTCATTTCAAACTGCATTGCCATTGAGCGTCTGTAACAGGTGATCTACCGCTCAGCAATCAAATGAGGTGTAACTGTTTTCCCACTGAACATCACATGCTTTTACATTTCAACGTGCCAAGGAACTCTTTACAAACTATTAAGTTTAAGGGAAGGAGAGAAAGGGATTGAATGAGAAAGAGAGAGAGACAGAAATAAAAAGACATAATGTGTAGAAGCTCTAAACCTGCTGGGAAATAAGGCTTGTGATGACACAGATTTGAGGAAGACACTGCATACAGATGAGATCATTACAGAATGGTGAGAGGCCTGCTGCTGCGGGGTCCCTGGAAGCCCTCTGAGGCATTGGTCTGCTTGAATATTTGCCATTATTTGGACTTTGTTACACTTTTTTGACCTCACTCTGACTGGAGTGAGGTGTTAGGGCTGTAACAGTGATCTAACATCTGCCATCTTGGGTGTATTTACTGTATGTCACGTCCAGCTGCACTTAACAAATGCTGTAACCAGTTTATCAAAAGATGTTGGAGCTTTTCATTTTTAAAGCACATGTCAGATGAACGCTGGTCATAATGAATGAAATGGCATGTCTGTCTTTCAAACTAAAGGATATTAAACAGATTCTTTTTCATACTTTAAACTATAAGTACGACAATACAGTGAACAAGCCACATAGTGCACTTTCATAATGTTTTTATTGTGCTTTTTAAATTTTTTTTTTTTCTTTTTTCAAACTCAACAGCATCTGTACCCACTCACTTCATTGCATGAAAAAGAGCAGCATGAATGCTCTTCATGCTGGGTAAGTAACATTCAACATGAGGGTAAGTAGGTGATTACAGATTTTCATTTTTGAGTTCCTATGCATTTTCATGTACATCAAGGGGGGGGGGGGGTATACTTTACAGCAGTACTCTGAAGAAGTTGTAATGGTGGAAATCAAAGAAGAAGAAAAAAAAACCCCCTACAGCTTGAGAGCAAAAAATGCAAAAAGGACTTCAAAAAAGCAAACTTACTCAACACATCTCACTTAGCTAAATAAGTCACTGAGCGCTGAGTCACAGCATACCTTCTCAGAACTAGAAAGAGAAAAAGGTGCATAGAATAGGAGTGCTATTCAAAAACACAAAGGTTCTGCAGTGACAGGGATGTGAAATGGACGAGGCCGGTGGCGATTCAAAGCCCCGCTTTTCTTGTGCTTTCCTTTTTAAATAGGCAGAAAAAGGGCTTCAAAGTGGGCTGGTTACTGCTGGCTGAGCAGGGGGGATGTGGGCGAGGTAAAGGGGTGAGGGTGGGGGGTAATAAGTAGCTTCCAGGGCTGCCGATGCCTTTGATCCTGATGGGCAGCGCATGCAAGCCTGGGGCTGGAGAGGCTTTCCTGGATGGAGGCCTGCATGCTGGAGAGATCCAGGACAGCTTGAGGGTTTGGACATTTATTTTATACATCAGACACTTTGCCAGCGCTTGCTATCTCTCATGTTAATGTGAACATATTACGATGATCTTTGCAGAGCTATCTAACCTCCAAACAATGTTCAGTGGCTATAGAGAATGGGAATCTGATGTCACAACACAATGCATTGTGGGAATTTAGCACATGAGAGCAGAGATTGAAGTAAATGTAAACATTTGATATTATTTTATGTTAATATTATTCAGTGAGAATGGTTATGGTAATTGACAAAGTAACCATTAACCATTCAAACAAGATCTTAGTTGAATAATATAACAAAATGTCTACATTCACTACGGAACTCGGGTTCAGGTGAAACTGAAATTTGATAAGGTAAACTACTTAAAATGTGGCTTTATATGGCTTAATTTGTTCTTTATTTACTGCACTCCTCTGCTTACTTGTTCAGCATCTCTAATCGTAAGGTATTTTGAATTAAAACACTTTTTTATTTTCCGACACATGACAGCGATTTATTTTCAACTTGAAGAGATTTGCATATTAGATCTGCGACTGTAAACGGTTTCCCAAAAATTAATATTATAAAAAGGTCTGCTTATTTTGTGGTGATTTTTAATTGTTTACACTGTGTGCTTCTAAGCATGTCTAAAAATATGGCAACCATTACATAGAATGCAACATGCCGTGACATAGATTTCCATTCTCTATACCCTGGCTATACTCAACATCACCCTTATGAGTGAATCTCATGAAAATTTGCTTATCACATTTCAGCCAATAATAATAATAATAATAATAATAATAATAATAATTATTATTATTATTATTTATGTATTTATTTATGTATTTATTTGTTTGTTTGCATGAACCAACATTTTTTTTAGGATTGTAAAGTTTTTACGTAATGTAACATTACGTTTTTATGAAAATGTATAATTATCATGAAAAATACTGTCACAATATTAAAAAACAAAAACAAAAATTATACTGAAGATAATTCTTCTGTTACAATCTGCACAAAAGTCATACTGTAGCTTGTGGACAAACTCTGCATAGTTTATTAGCCCAAATCTTTAACCACTACACCACTGCACCTACCATATTGAAAAATAAAAAATAATGCATGTATATCTTGTCCCAGTATGAGTGCTTAACTTCACAACACCATCCTAGAGTGTCATATCCCATCCATAAAAGCTCAGAGCAACAGAAGAGCTCTAATCTGTGAGAGATGTCCAACAAGCCAATGGTGTCTGTTTTCTTCCATCCATCAGCACATTTGTGTAGGTTTCCCGCTAGAACAATATCTGAATCACTCCCTTTAGATGGCACTGCTTTAGTCAAAACAAATGCTGGCATGCTGTCACTAGCGAAAGAGATTTGCGGTAGGGGGCCATCAGCAGATGCTGAAAGCATACAAACAATGTGCAAATGAATTCTATTGCCAGTTCATCGTGGTCTGTACTAGTGAGAAGTGAGAAGTTTCTATTCCTCATTGGAACGCAATCTAACCATGGCTATGAGGGTCTCGCTGGACACATATCAGAATAACGCATGTTCTTTTCAGCTGTTCGTAGGATGTATCTTTGTCTCCACTGACTGGCTCAAGTAAGGTCTGTTGATACTGTTCTCCTGGGGACACATGAGACTGTGCTTTTTTTTTTTTTTTTTTTTGCATGGGTAATGCATCTGCCCATGGGCAATAAATCTGCATTTTACTGTCTCTAAAGCAGGACATCAATTAATAGTTTTGCATTATCACACCGTTGCCCTGCTGCTATCACCTGCAGTACCAGGCACAAACATCATGCAGAACTCATTATAATCATTGCCTATACTGGATACAGATGCCCATTCAATTTCAGACATATTCCACGAGCTGGACAAATGGAAGAGAATGTTCACTTTGATCATTCAAGAAAACAGTGTAACTTCCTTGACTGTAGCATCACCTTTTACGTCTATTGCCAAAGAATAACTAATAACCTGCCCTAACGGAAAGTTTCCCAACTTCTTCCTTGAGGAGCTTGACCTTGTTGCTACATTTCATTTATCTTTTTTCATCCGTTTCCTAGAGCAAACAGACACACAATGGCCAGAGCCCATCAACTGAAGCCACGCTTTCAACTTTGTAATTTCAGCTGAACATTACTACTCAAGTCACATGAATGGAAATGCAAATCTCATTCAAGTTAAAATAACTTTTCAGGGTGTATGAGTGTCCTGTATAAAATAGAGCTCTCTTTTAAGTAAACTTTGTTGTCTTCATCTCATGTAGCAGTCTACGGCACCGCAAAATTTGTAAAAGTCAAGTCACGTTTATAACGCTTTATACAATAGAGATTTTTTTCAAAGCAACTTCAGTATTAACCTTCTGAGATCTAAGGGGGTTTTGGGAGCCTGGAGAAGTTTTGACATGCCCTGACATTTGTGTTTTTTTCAGTTGCTTATAAACATATTAATGGCTAAAGTCTAATAACACTGTAAAAAAACAAGAAACTGCAGAAAAGCAACAGAATCAATGAACCAATTTTCAAAAATTCACCAAATCCAAATTTTGCTGTAAAGCAGCTGTAGCAAGACAATAGTGTCATTATTTAGCTCCATTTAGTTCAGTGTTGTTTCAGTTCAGTTTCAATAACTGTGTAAAGTTCATTCATTATGAAATGTTCAATTCAGCTATAAGCAGCTCTACTGAGAACAGTAAGACAAATCTTGATTTCATTCAGTTTAATAATAGTGTCTATGTTGCAAAAGTAATCAACAGTGAACAAATTATTTGACACCGAAAACACATTAAACAGAATAAATAAAAGTAGCTTTGATTTTCATGGAAACAAGTATGGGAACTTAGCATTTTTCCCAAATCTGCAAACATATTACAGTATTTTTATGCTTTAGAACAGTCAAAAAATTACATACAGCACCTTTAACAGCAGCTCAAAAGTATTGTGTATTCTGACAAAATTGTATTTCTCTGGTGTCACTCTGGTTAGCCCTGCATTATGTGCACTTCTTATTGTTCAAATAACTTTAAATATCTTAAATATCATTAAACATCTTCTTATTGACTTGCATTCAGTGTGCCCCATTTGCTTATCCAATTATGCTTGGTTAGAACATATGAATAAGCTCAGGGATCATGGCTACCCTGGAAATTCTTATCCCGTGCCATGGCAACACAGCATGCATGGATCTGATGGCAGTTTATTGAGTGAGGCAGGAGCATCACTGATGTGAAGAATTTCAAGTGCTATTCAGTCTATGAGTTTAAATCCTAGCCTGTAATTACTCAAGAGATGGTGCAGGAACTGAAATCAATAATTGTCAAATTACAAACATGAATGCCATGCGTATTATCAGTGTTTGAGCGTATATATGCCTATAAAAAAGAAAGAGAATTATCAAATACGCAATTGAATGATGGCTGAAGGGAGTCAAGATCTCTACAAAAAAGACTAAATCACTTCAGAGGCAAAGCTTTAATGAAACTTGGAGCAAATTAATTGACCTTTAAATACTGAGTACTTGTCTGATGCAAAGATGTGAGGTTTAATGGAGGCCAATATTTATCATTATTGATTGAATTCATGGGAGCAATAGGTCTTGATGACCTACTACTGGACCTACTGGAATTTAGCTGTACTGTACTGTTTTAACCAGAATTCCACTGGTGGTTAATTCTGCCCAGAGTCAAAGAAATAATAAGGGAAACAAAAAAACAAGGAACATTTTGCAGTATGTATGCTGCAAATTTCTTGGATTTATGGAATACATGAATGGGCATATACATTTAAAACAGTATACAACCCAAGCAGAATGTGTGGAATACTTTATCCTGCAATACAGTGCATACAGTACTTAGTATTTGATATTGACAAAACTAGATTTTATTTTTCTTCTGGAATGTATATTTAGATAAACTGGGCAACTGTGTAATAAATGCAGGCTGAATTAGACATACAGTACAGCATAGTAAGATTAACAATGTACTGTAGCACACTGGCCAGCTAAAGTATTTAGAAAGATGCATGTGTTACGGATGGAAGGAACAAACAGATATTATGACAGATGTATTTTGACAGATGTAAATTGATTGAATAAGAAAAAAAATCAGATTTTGCTCTTTCACAATGTTTTTCTGTTTGATGAGTCATGTTAATATGGCAATCTATCCTCGCTCATATTTTGTTGAATATCTTCTTTTTGTTCCACCACAGAACATTCTCATATTAAAAAGGTTATGACAAATTTGTGGTTTACACTCTGGATACAAAGTAAACACAAGATTCACAAGATATCCTGTAATCTGTGTAAAAATATCTCCTCTGCTAGATGCTACTAGGAACGTCTACTGAATGAATGTTTCACATAGACTACATCATTATATCATTACATCATGTCTCTGAGACTAATTTGAGACTGAGTGATGCAACAGCTTCAACAGAAGCCACTATACACCTCCCGTCACTGTGCAGGTTTATTTTTCAATGTACAAATTTTACATATATTGCCATTTAGGACATTTCAGGTGTTATATTTAGCTCTGAGGGTGGCTAATAGTCTGTAAGGAAAACGGCATGCTATCTCTCTTTGTCAGTGTCCATAACAGAAGTAGTTTGAATAGGTAGCACAGCATTAGCCTATGTCCTTCTGCCTGTCCCCTCTGCTTGCATGTTGGCCATTTTAAGGCTCAAATCTCATTTTAGAAAGACCTGCCGTTGAATACAGCTTGAGTAACCCTGACGAGAGCTGCTCTCTAATTGGACGAGAAGTGCAGGGGCCAGATATCCCATGGAGGGCGCCGAAGCAACAGAGACATCAAAGTGGAGGACACAGAACCCAAATTAATTGAGTGTGAAGGGTTTTTGAGAGTTTTTTTCAATAGCGTTTGAGGGCAGTATTTCAGCACGCCCTATTTCTCCGTGTAGGAAACGCTTCAGCTTCTATAACAAACCTCTGCTGCATTTGATGAACTCATTTGTATTCATCCATCATTCCTGGCTTCCTAAGTCTGGGAGTCATAGATACACAGAGGTCCAGGGCTCATTCTCCCACAGCTGCTGTAGCTGCCACAATACTGCCTTAAACCTGTGCCCCACTCTTCCCTCTGTCTTTCAAAGCCTCTCAAAAGCAGCTGGCCAGATGTCATGGTGCTAATCGCAGGGACAAAGGCAACGGCTTGGTTCGCCATTGTGCACAGGCCAGGTGCCCAGACTTGATTACTCCCACATATGGACGTTTTAGAGGACAATTAAGAAAGCAACGCAAGCCAGGTTGATCGAGAACTAAGTGGCATTTGCTTTCTTCTTTGCAGTGTCCTTTCTCTTCTATGCCTTTTCCTCAGCAGAAAGGAGATCAGTGTTGTAATTATGAACACCTGTTCCCATTTCTAAAAATTTGCATGCTTTGAAACATGCAGATTATAAATTACATGGGTAGGGAAATTATGTTGTTCCTTGCCTTCCATCCCTTGATTTCCTTGGCAGCATATGATATCCAGTGGGTTTAACAGTAAAAACTCACTTCTGTCAGATAAACTTCACTTTGGGTAGTTAGCAGGCTGTATATATTACCTGATGGAAAGTGCTCGTTGATTGGCCAGTTGTCCACCTGTAAGGTGGCGTTTCCCCCATTCCTTGTGAAGCGTACAACATGATATTTTCCATCGTTGACTTCTGTAGTCATCTCTTTGACGCTGATGTCCACCGTGCCAATGTTGAATGTTACGCCCACCTTTCCTTCTTCCTGGAATAGAAACAACACAAACAATCTCAATCTCTGAGCTACACCAAATGGCTGATTCAACTCAGTGTAAAAGGATGAAGGTGCTAGCTTAAATAACAGGAAAAATTTGCATGTTAAAGTGATCCAATTTTAGAAACCTCCGCAATGATGCTGCCAATGAGAGCACGCAAACTGATGTGGATGCCAAGACTGCTGCATTTTTTATATCCAGTTGATAAGAATGAGCTGCCAACAGAAATGTGGGACATGCACGTAACGATGACTAATGCGCTTTGTACCGAACCTACTGCAAATTCACAAACATATGCTCCTCCACCTTTCACATATGTATCCCATATGGCTCCTGTTTGGGGACTCTTCATAACTCCCTGATGGAGAACTAACACAACTTGCCCCATTGTCTTTTGCACAGTCTGCTAGCACTATTCGCAAAGCCAATTTCACTCGAAGTTCATGTTCACATAGCTATCATGAAAGGGTTTTGAGGCATGCCAGACTCGATGGAGTGCATTTCTTGTCTTATGTCGTTTGTTTTAATCCCCACCAGGCCTCTTGAAAGTGTAATTACCTGTCCTCAAGGCATGGCACAGAGGAAGCCATTTTTCAAACAAAAGGGAAGGTAAATAAATACATGGATGTGCTGTACTGAAGTGTGTGATAAATTAATCTGCCACTACGCACACCAGCTTTCACTGTTCCTCAATGTTTTCTGAGGGCTTCCCAAGACTCTCAGTGTGCTTCATTTATAATGAATTTAACCTAAGGTCTGCTGGTGAGAGCACAACTACTACAATTGACAATTAAAGTGCTTGGTAAGGTGCATGGAATGTTTTTAATGAGAGGTGTATGATGAACGTTAATTTTGTGAAGACAGACCAAAAGCTGGATAATGTTACATTGATATGCACTGTTTGTGCTCTCCATTAGTGCCAAAGCAGTGTAGTACACAGAAAGCTCATCTAAGATTTAGGTTAAGCTTTTTGATACCAGCTATACTATGCCTGGCACAACTTGAGATCTGCAAACTCCCATAAAGTAATGGCTGGTTGGGCAGCACCATCTGATTATTAGATATCCTAGTTCAGACAGTTTCCGTTGTGAGGGATGAAATGATAACAAATGGGAGTGAGTCAGGAGGTTTTACAGATTTCTCTGAAGCATCTCTTTCTAGCTCACCAGTTCTCTACCACAAGCAACATATGCTCAGTTCTAAAACCTAGAGAGATGACTACTGAGGCAGCATTTTAAGGCATCATTAATGCACTCTAGATGTAAATGTTAGAAATGTACATATGCTGCCTTCTTAGATGCCTTATTTCTAAGGTAGCCTATATTGCATCCCTTTCAGAGAAGGCATTGTGGTGAGCTCCATGTAAAAATTGAAATAAAATAAAAAAATAAGATGCGTGTAAGAATACACAAATGTAAATATAAATAAGCATGTTTAATGAAATACTAAAAGGTATCTAGAAAAAAAAAACCTATTCCCAATATTGCTATGTGCTTTGTGTATTAATGGAGTATTAATTGGAGTATCATGATGTCAACCTAGCAACATGCCAAACTTTACTGAAATCAACAAAGTCAAATCTCCAGAAGCACAACTGTGTGGCACATTGAGTTGCTGCATTAGTTGAAGTGTCCCAAGTCACTCACTCAGTAAACAGAATGCAGCTCACTAAGTTTTAGTACAGAGCTGGAGTCCTGCTTGGTTCCCTACATGCATATCCAGGCTGGTGTGACTGACATTTCCAATTACACTGCATTGGCCAACATTTCATTGTCTTTTCAGAAAATGGGCTGGTAAAGGTAAATTGTATTCTAAAGAAAATAAAAACATTCACAATGATGATGGCAATAATGACCCGCCATTGTTACACACTATTATAGTCAATTTCGATTCCTATATTCAAGATATTGAGCAGCATTAACACATTATGGTAAGACAGCACACAGTATATTGCTTTTTTTCATTAGAAAGGAAACAGCACACAAGATTGATGCTCGTTGAATGTTGCACTTTCTCTGATATAATACCTGATGTCTCACAGATGGAGGCAAACATTTAGAAGGTTATTGCAGAATTTCGCTGCGATGGAGAGCATAATGTCTGGTGTTTCTCCGCCGTGGGTGGTACCAGCGTAGCCAAGAGTGATAAAAGTAATTTGAGTTGCAGCAGGGGCCTGCACCGATGAAGAAGGGCTCTATCTCTCCCCCATGTAATGTTCGCTGACACCAGTAATAAGCTACACAATCCAATTCTGTCCCTCCGATCAATGGCTCCAACAAAAAGTCAGCCCCAGGCATCAAATCTCTCCCAGAAAGCCTCTATCGCTGCAGCAGCCTGCAGACAGGAGCGCAATACCTTGATCTCTTGGCAAGGGACTAAACCATATGCAACCATCATCATCAGTATAAACAAAGCGTAGTGCAAAGAACAGCCTTCAAACTTTCTACAGCAAATGTTTAGGCTATAATTAGATACATTTCAATTGCTATGATAGAAACCCGGTTCGATTCTTCCTGCAGTTCTGTTTTCACACTGAATCATTTTGCACCAAATGTGTTGCGTGTGTTCTAGTACTAGCTGGTGATCCCTGTATCTGGTTGACAATCTAGGAATAGATGCCAGCTTCGCAAGTTTTTCCCCCTTTTCCCACCATTTTGTTTAAAAAGTTTTATTTTATTACAAAATCTTAAAGGGTTAGTTCACCCAAAAATGAAAATTAGCCTGTGATTTACTCACCCTCAAGGCATCCTAGGTGTACTTCCTTCTTTCAGACAAATTCAATTGGAGTTATATTACCCTGGCACTTCTAAGCTCTATCATTGCAGTGGGATGCTGTTTCTGTTCAACAGTCCAAAAGACGTCAAATAAAGTGCATCTATGCATAATAAAACATGCCTTGCACAGTTCTGTTTTTGTAAGAAAAATATCCATATTTCAAACGTAATTAACACTTTTTTTCTCACTTCTGCTGACTGTTGAAATCCTCTGACATTTTTCTTTACAAATACTCATTTTGTACTTCTAATCCATGACCGGCATTTTGTTTTGTTCACGCTCCGCATTTGTCACTAATCACGCTATGCTGACATCCTACGTCATCTGCCGGAATTGCTTCCACGTATGACAGTTAGATGAAGTGAGAGAGAAATGTTTATTACGCTTGAAATATGGATATTTTTCTTACAAAAATGTATGGATTTGCTACAAGAGGCCTTTATTTTCCCCTGGAGCCGTGTAAGGCACAATTTATTATGAATGGATGCGCTATATTTGACATCTTTTGGACTGTTGAACAAAACCACCTGCCCACTGCAATGATAGAGCTTAGAAGAGCCAGGACAATTTT